>PVHY01006585.1:0-73469 GCA_004024945.1 Uropsilus gracilis | reverse complement strand
AGGAATCTTTTTCTGTGATGCAAGTCATTTCTTTGGTGATTTCTGGAGATTGTCCTTTCTTTGTTGGCGATGGATTACTTCCTGTAGGGCTTGCTTGCATGTTTAAAGTTTTTCTCCTTACTGTGTTTTGCTTTTGAACCTGTTCTACATATTGAGAACCCATGGATCTTGTGTTGGTTGGCATGGTGATGGGAGTGTACTTCAGGTTGAACGTAGATCTGTACTTTAGCTTAGTTTAGTGATTTGCGCAGGCGCCGCTTGCGGCACCGGCGCCTATGACCTTCAGCAGCTATGTACCTGAGGGTCGTGGAGATGGGCGGGTCTCCGGAGGAACGTGGAGGCGGGGCTTGGCTCCCAGGGGCGGCGGGGGGTGGCGGGCGGCGAGGGGGGTGGCTCCCAGGGGCGGCGGAGGTGGCGTGTGGCGAGCGGGTCCCTCCCGGGGGCTGGAGCCGGCGCCTATGACCTTCAGCAACTATGTCCCTGTTAAATAATAGTTAAGGGACTTGCCCAGTGCCACACATGGTTAGGAGAGGTAGAGCAGACTGTCATTTGTCTGTTTATGGGGAGACTACACAAAGGCCAAGGTCCCGAGGACAAGCTCTTCTACTGAGTGATTTTTGACTAGGGCCACCTGGAAGTGTGGCAAAATAGAAAGGTCTGCTGGGACTTTGAAAGATAACTATTGGCATAAAAGCCTGACTTGGGTGTTTTCTGTAAAGACTACTATATCCTTGCATTCCTTTCTAGCATTACTTTCTAATTGAAGCTGATAGTAGATTTTTTTGCCACCCCAGCAAAATTATAGGGCTACCATTTTGTGATCCCATGCCAACATTTTAACTGTCTTTGACTAGTTCTGCTACTCCTCTCTGTCCCTTCAACTTGCTCTTCTTTCCTTTACTGACTCTTCTGCTCCTGCTGCCCTGAACTATAGCTCCCTTTGCATGGAACTCATGCTACCACTACCATCCTGAAGTGATGACAAGAATCAATATTTATGCACCAATTTAAAACTGAGGAAGCAATGTTCAGGAGTACACATACCGCATCAAGCAGAGTCCCCACACTCTCCAGGACCTCGCTGACTAACAACTTGCTGCCTATAACCCTGCCTAGGGATATGCCCTCTTGTTCATATTGCTGAATCCTGGGTTGACAAATCATGTACTCAACCTACCTTCCACGTGAGCACTCAGAAATAAAGGTTTGATCATTCTCTCATCATCCCTGTATTTTTTGTTCTTTTTTTAAATTTACTTTTTTGTGGGAAGAAAACAACTTACAGATAGGCATACATATTATAATACCATAATTACAAAATTATAAACCATATGAAATAATATATTATTTACTCATATGAATGATTTAAAAGTCTCAAATACTGGAATGATAAACATCAAATCCAGTGTACTGATCATTATTTCTGGGAATGTATAATGGGGAATAGGATAGATGACAGAGAATGTCAACTATCTCTCTGATGGCTGATTTTTTTTTTATTTAATTTTTTAAATTTTGCATATATATGTGTGTTTATATATATATTACGTTGTGTACCCTGGGGTTTTTCCATTTCCCTAATATCTGTTAACCATCCTCTTTTGTGCCCTCCACCTCCCTCACTTTCTTCTCCCTCCTCCTCTCTCTCTCCATCATTCAGCCCCATTGCTTGTTTCTAATTGTTCTTATTCATTTGTTTGTTTTCCCTATATCTGTCATAAGTGAGACCAGCCTGTATTTCTCTTTTTTTTTTTTTGCTTATTTCTCCTAATATGAGTCTTTCTAGTTCCATCCATGTGGCTGCAAATGACATGTTTGTCCTCCTTGATTGAAGCATAGTATTCCATCATGTACATATACCACATTTTTTTTCAGCCAATGGTTGGTTTTGGGGAATTTGGTTTGTTTCCAAATCTTGGCAATTGTAAACAGAGCTGCAATGAACATGCAAGTACAGGTATCCTTTTGAATTAGTGTTTTCATGTCCTCTGGGTAGATTCCTAGTAGTGGGATTGCTGGGTCAAATGGTAAGTCCACTTTCAGTTGTTTGAGGGTTCTCCACACAGTCTTCAATAGTGGATGGACCAGTTTGCACTCCCACCAATGGTATAAAAGAGTTCCTTTTTCTCCACATCCATGCCAACACTTCTTATTGTCCATTTTATTTATGTGGGCCATTCTTACAGGTATAAGATGGTATCTCAGTGTGGTTTTAATTTGTAGTTCCCTGATTATTAGTGATGTGGAGCATTCTTTCGTCATCCCTGTGTTGCCTGTGAATAAAGAATGGGTAGTCTTTTTTGTTTGGAAAATTGAGTTTGCAGCAAAACTTGTTTTGATTTTATGCTGGGATGAACTTAGTACACACTGATACCCACTTTACCATTCATCTATCCATATATCCCACATCCAACCATCTATCCAACCAGCCAGCCAGCCAGTGATCCATCTATTCATCTATCCATCCAGTCAGTCAGCCAGTCTTTACTCTCCTTCCCTTCTCTGACAGTGTTCGTCTTCTAATTCCAAGACATAACAGAAATCTCTCCAGGTTCGGGTACAAAGGTACAGCAGAATAGAACAGTGGTTAGTAACATGGAATTTGGGGGCAGATAAACTGGATTCAAATCCTAGCTCTACCATTTACAGTTCTGTGACCTTGAGCAAGTCATTTGATATAACTGAATCTGTTTTCTCTCCTGTAAAATGAGACTAAAAATACTCTCTGAGCTACAAGATAGTCAAAATAAAACAAAATAATACATGCAAAATTTTAGTACTGTCTCTGAACATTGAGTGACAGAATTAGCATCATCATCAGTAACACCTGGCCGGTCTTCCAAGCTTGAACAATCACCTCCCCATTCAAGGTCACCTTGTCTCTCATTTTCACTCAGTTTTGCGTTTCTTTTTTACCTCCTTGAAAAATCATATGTGTGTGTATCTCATCTTATTCATTCATTCTTAATGGACATTTTGTTGTTTCCATACCTTGGTTATTATAAATGCTGCAACATGCATGGGGCTGCATATCTCCTCATATTTCCTTTCCTACAGATAGATATACCCAGAATTAGAATTGCTGGATCAAATCACAGTTATGCTTCTATTTTTTTAAGAAACCTTCACAATATTTTGCATAGTGACGATACTACTTTATATCCCCCAAATTTGTTGCATTTTAATGACAGTTGAGCCAACATTTTTAAATTTGAGAATTTCTCATAAGAATAAAGATTTCTGATTTCTCTTGAATGAGGTTCTTGGAAGAAGTTTTCAACAAAATAATACTTGGATTTCATAGCAAAAATCAGCTAAATCTCAGTAGTGACTATACCTATCAGCAGATAATGCACAAGAATCTGCATAGTATTTGCGCTAAGCTTTTCTCATTTGTGTTAACTGCTACGTGCTGTGAGCCTTTAGGATGACCATTCATGCTGTACTGAGTTTTAAGACACAAGTATGTAAGACAGGTAGACCAGTAGATACTAATGGAGGTAGATAGAGGCGTGTATATATATAAACAGTGCATAATGTGTGTGACCATGAATATCTATGGCAGGAAACTGGAGGAAGTAGAGAGAAAAGTAAAGACCCATCTTTTTCGAACTGACATCTAACTATGATGAATGTGAGTGTATGCTAAACACTCAGTGAAAGAGTGCGCCTTCCTCACAGAGGACCATGATAGAACTCTAAGAGGAAGCAGGCAACAGACATCTGCCTAAATATTTACAAAGAGCAGAGCCAGGGGAGATTACACACAGTCAGAGAAGGTGGGTGCTAGAATCCTTTCTGAGGCTATATGTGGGAACCACTGCTCATAAAATTAGTTAGTGGGATTAAGGGTGAGCTGCTTTTGTATAGAGATGACCAGGGCAATCAAGCAAGCAAGAATACAAACATTAAAAACAATCAATAAGAAGGACATTTTAGTTCCCTGGCCAACGTCTGGAAGGAAGAATTCAGTGTGAATTTCTGATTAAAAAACAGCAGGCAGGAAACTCAAAACCAAAAATAGAAACTCTTTTAACTTTTATGGGAACTCAGGAATATACATCATACAGATGATTTTATTAATATTAGAATCAATAGTGAATGTTTCCAGGAAACTATTTCCAAACAACTCAACCATAGGAAATCCCAAGACTCTTTTAGGTTGTTTCCACGTTATGCTTCATTTATGACAAAGTTATTAATTCTAAAACTTCTGTGTATATAAAAGAACATGTTAAGGACTCAAGATATTTACCCTTTCCTCTACAATAGACTGCCATTCTGATATATGAAACTGGGAATTGCTCTAAACACTAAATATTAGACAGTAAAGTAAAAAACTATTTAAGTAAAAACTGAAATAGTGTTCTCTGCATCATTTATGTTTTGTTGGATGCACAACTCTTGATGATCTTCTAATTAAGTTCAACATTCAATACAGTTCCAGTTTCACAGCAACAAGAAATAGCAGCCATTGATTTATTTGACTTACCTTTTTCAGTCCCATCTATATCAGACCTCTCAGCACCTCTCTGGATGGGAAAGTAGAAAAGACTCTTTATATCTACTTTGTGTACATGTCTATAGCCATTAGCTTACCACCCTGACCACTGGAAAACCCTGATGGAGTCACTCTTTTGAAGATAGGAAAGGCCATCTTCAAAAGGTCTTTTTTATGATTCAAGATAAGCATCTAGAAAGAGCCATGCTCTGAATTCAGATAGCCCACTAATTTATTTAACCAGAATTCACATTAGTTGCTTATCAATAAGTCACCTAACAGGTCCCTGAGAGAATGTGACATAGGATAGCTACATTATTATTTTTTTCTTTTACTATTGCTATAATAATTCTGTATTTAAAAATCATTTTTCACTCAATGGCTAGTACCAACACTTTGCTCATACTTATTAACCAATGGATCATGGTCACACATCATTACACTTTGACTGACTTAAGATTTGATTCAGCTAAACAGCTCTACTACAGGGGAGATTTTGTCTGGGGTTGGAACTAGGCTGAGAGTGGGGTTTAGGTCTATTTTACATAGGTTTTTTTCTATATCCCAGCCTGAAAAAGCAACAGTTAGAGGGGATGTTCCTTTTGTGTTGTGTCACTGAACACAAGAATCATTTTAAGTTTCCCTGCACATTAAAGTCACTCACATGCCATTAATTAATGTAAATCATATGACCAATCATATGACCAATCAATCTGACCCAAATGGATGGGGTAGTGAGTGAAAAAATCAGCTGAGTAAAACACTACCATTTAACAGTTTCAAGAAAGGAAAGTACTGAAGATGGATCCTGAACTCATGATGCATGAGAGGCTAGCCCCAGGAAGATTCTGACTAGCTGATGGGTAACAGAAATAAATTTATCAAAAGTTTATTGTTAAGTAAAGATAAAGCTATTACAAAAATCAGCTTTTTTGTGGTGGTATTAATTATTCCATTCAAAAATTTGTCTTCAAAGACCACTGATAAAGTTACAAACCTTGGAATCTTAAATATCTCTGCCATCGCTTCTAAATTTCAAAATTAACTATCTAGCAGCCTCATAACTACCATGAAATAGATGTTTCCAACTAATGCCCAAACCCAAACCATTGATTTCCCCCTAATTCTCTGATTCCAACATCTTCCTCATCTTAGAAAATGTAACTCTGTCCACCTAGATTCTCAGTCCCAAAGCCTCACAAAATTTTTTGGCTTAATTTTTTTTTAATTTTCCTAAAAGTTAAGACAATAAGCACCTCAAGGGATTTCTTTAAATAGCTGGAGAAAAAGTCCTCTGTTAATTGAAACTTCTTTGAAAATAGCAAAAATGGAAAGGTAGAGGAAAAGGGAAAACACAAAACCATCTTGCACATGACGGAAGCAAGAAACTAGATACCTTTACCATGTCCTTCCAGCCTATGACAGCCTTTGGCACTATCATATGAAATGTTTACTTGTAAAGAAAATGCTTTATTTGTATACAGGTCTATGTAAATACTGGTGCAGTAGGCTATTCTGAGTCCTTCTAGAAGATATCCCTATTTGAGAAGATAAAACAGGAAATAAGCTTCTTTCTTATTAAGAGAATTGAAATAATTGACCTCCACCTTCAGTGCTTCTGGGAATTAAACTCTGTTATATAAACTACTGTTAATTAAATAGCCAGTTCTAATGCATTGCATGTCTTTAAGTAGAATACCTATTAGTTTGACTTAGCTTTTATTATATAAATGGTTATATGACCTGGACTTTGGTGTCCACTTTCTTTTCTAGCATATTTTTCAAAAGGAGTCAGTGAAGGAAACTTATACTTTGATGGATATATTTTGTAATTCAACTACTTTTCTATTCATATATATATATATATATGATACATAATAGGAGGAGGAAGGAAGCTCGGCTTTCATTAGACTCTGAATATTTTGTAGGATGCTATAGTTTACAGAATACTTTCTTATTCATTACCTCATTTAATGTGCACAACAATCCTGTGAGATGCTAATTTTAGTCTGGCTTTAAAGATAAGGTTCCAGAGAGATTAAATAACTTGCTCAAATAACTTACAAACCTGACTCAAAACAGAACCAAGATGCAAAATCAAGATGAGTTCTTCAGATTCTATTGCCCCCACCTAGGCTAACTCACATTTCCCTGATAAATGGAGGTTAACATGTGGCCATACAGCTTTTCTTAAAGGAAATCTCTAAGGTTATTGTAGGACCCCAGGCCCTCCTTATTCTCTGAGCTATTGCCCAGAGTTCTTACCAGTCAGCTAACATACAGGCAAGCAGAAGACTTCTCACACCAATAAAAGTTCTGCTGTGAAGAACATACAGGGGAAGCCAGTATCTGCTGAAAACTTATATGGCCAGTATAGCAAAGTGAGTTGGAATATCTTACTTGTAAAGATTAACAGAAAGTTAAAGATTAACAGAGACTAAGCAAGAATAGAGAATAGAAATGATGTGTTTTGATTAGTGGTAACACTGGAGTCTTTCATATAATAGCCCTTGGTCACTCAACCCTAGCTTGCATCAGAAGATAACAAACCCCATGGATGTGCATTCCCTTCCTTGAGCTTTAACTTTCACTTGGTTCTAAAGAAGTATGAGACTTCTCTTTGATTGTCGCTGCACCTTGAGTTGCCCCTCTAGAAAAGTCATATGGTGTATTGTGTAGTCCTTCTGGGCTTTTTACTATTCCAACCAACTGGGACTCTTGAGCAATCTTTTCATCATCCCACACACCCCCTCCCCCCAATGCTACTGCCCTGAGAGGTAACAGATTATCCCCTTTAGTCAGAGTAAAGATAAACAACAAAAAAGAGGGGTGAGGAAGATGGAGTCAGAGGAAATTCCCTAGTTCACTCCAGGGAAAAATAAAGTAGTCTGAAGAGGCACTAGCATCAAAGGATCACATGACTTAAGGTCAAACTAGAGTACCACCTGCACATCAAAGACCAATGCTGACCACACAGGACAGAAGAGACATGAGGAAATTCATGTCTAATCATCAAAAGGTGGATGGCAAGTGGCCCTGGCTAAAATGGGAACCACAGTTCAAATCCATGCTTCCATAATAGGATGGTCCCAGAGAGGGAAGAGTTGTTTAGTGTGGATCAAACTATGAGGCAGGCGATACATGCAAAAGTTCTGAGGTAAACCAGATAAACAGGGTCCCCTGTGAAGAAGACAAAGCACAGAAAGGTGTGATTACCTTACCCACTTCCCTCATGGTTTGAGCTGATAACATGAAACAATCACAGTTGAAGGCACCTCTGAGAAGCTGCACTGAGAACCTTGTCTCTGTAGTTGGTACAGAAACCTGTACAGAGACCTCTGTACAGAGGCACAGGTTTAAAACCCAGAAAGGAAGGTTACCAGTGGTACCCACCTGCAGAGCAGTCAACCCCATATACAACAAGTTCACTGATGACAGATCCCTACAAGTCCCTCTATCACTCCCAGAAAAGGTAGCTAGAGATTAGTTCTCCCTGATGTACAGTGCCATCTACTGGAAAGGTGGAAAGCCTGCATCCTTAAGACACCTGAATATATGATAATAATGGGGAGGTGGGAAACTGCAACAAATGGCAACTTAAGTTCTCAGAGTAATACTTCACCATTGAGAACAAATCTCCAGAGACCAACCACAAACGACAGCACAAATCTTTTCTTGCTATCAGACACAGAGTTCAAAATTGCCATGATAAAGAAATTCAAGCAAAAAGAAACCCAACCGACTGGGAGAAAATTTTTGCCCTCCAGACAAGTGACAAGGGTCTGATAACAAAGATCCACAAAGAGCTACTACAGCTCAACAAAAACAAAGCAAAAAATCCACTCAAAAATGGGGAGACGAACTAAAAAGACACTTCAGCAAGGAGGAGATACAAATGGTTAATAGCATATGAAAAAAATGCTCCACATCACTAATAATCAAGGAAATGCAAATTAAAACCACACTGAGATACCATCTTACACCAGTAAGAATGGCCCAGATAAATAAAACAGACAACAACAAATGCTAGTGCAGATGTGGAGAAAAAGGAACTCTCTTACACCGCTGGTGGGAGTGCAAACTGGTTCAGCCACTATGGAAGACCATGTGGAGGACCCTCAAACAATTGAAAGTGGACTTACCATTTGACCCAGCAATCCCACTACTAGGAATCTACCCAGAGAACATGAAAACATTAATTCAAAAAGACACCTGTACACGCATGTTCATTGCAACTCTGTTTACAATTGCCAAGATATGGAAACAAACCAAGTGCCCCAAAACAGATAATTGGCTAAAAAAAATGTGGTACATATACATGATGGAATACTATGCATCAATCAAGGAGGACAAACACATGTCATTTGCACATTTGCAGCCACATGGATGGAACAAGAAAGACTCATATTAGCAGAAATAAGTCAAAAAGAAAAAGAAATACAGGCTGGTCTCACTTATATGATGGATATAGGGAAAAACAAACAAATGAATAAGAAAAAATAAAAACAATCAATGGGACTGAACAATGGAGCGAGAGAGGAGGAGGGGGAAGAAAGCAGGGGAGGTGAAGAGCACAAAAGATCAGGATGGTTAACAAGTGTTACTGAAGCGGGAAAATCCCAGGGTACACAATAATGGAATAATGTAATATAAATATACATATATGTGCAAATTTTTAAATTTTTAAATTAAATTTTAAAACAAAGGACAGAGTTATTAGGGAATGAAGAAAGAAAAAGAGAGCCATCTGCATAGTGCCAGGCAGGCAGGAGAGCTGCTTCTCCCCAGCATAGAAATTGTACTGATTGATTTTTTTTCTTAATTTATTTATCTTTTATATGTATGTTTCACATCTTTGTATTCCCTGGGGACCACCCACCACCTTCCCTCCCTAATCATCCCTCCCATATCCACCCACCCCTCCTCACCCCCCCCACATACTGATCCCTTTTATGGAATTTTTATGTACATGTCTATGGCCTAAATTGCCAACCGGAATAAATTTTATAATCTTATAAAAAAAAGAAATTCAAAGAAATGGAGGAAAATACAGAAAAGCTGATTATTGTTATAAAACAAAACTCTCAAAACAAATAAAAGTCCTGAGAAATAAAATTAATAAACAATAGATTGAAACTTTAAATAGCAAAATAACAGAGATATCAGATGTGTGTTGGGGGGGTGAGTAGATCAAAATTCAGGAAACACTTTGGAAGTAGATAAATCAAGTGGAAGATAAAATCAGTGACCTCAAAATGATAATACACAAAAAAATCCATGTGGACAAAAAAAGAAATATGAAGGGGGGAAATGAAGAAATACTTCAATAACTCTGACTCCATGAGAGACAATATATGAATAATGGTTAGTTCCAAAGGGGAAATTCAAATAAAAGGCTTATTTGAAGAAATAATAATGTAAAATGACCCAAAGTTGGAGAAGGAATTAAATATTCAAATTCATGACACTAAAATAACACCTACATGTAATGGAGAACATACACCAAGACACATAGTATTGAGATTCCCAAGAGACCAGGATGAAGAAAGACAACTGAAGTTGACTAGAAGGAAGAAACAGATACTCTAGAAAGGAATTCTAATCAGGCTTGCATTCGACTTCTTTGAGGAAACATTATGGGCAAGGAGAGAATGAAATACTGAATGATAAAAACTACCAGCAAAGAATATAAATAAAAACCTTCTCAGACAAATAGAAGATGCAGGGGTTTGTGAATATAAGTCCTCCCTTCCAAGAAACGTGTAACAGGACTTCAATATCTAAATCAAAGAGAAGACCATCATCCATAAAGAACTGAACCAAGAAATAAAAAGAACCATAAAATTAAGGACAAATGGCATCAACAACCTCCATATGTCAACAATTACCATAAATATTGACAGCTTAAACTTGCCAGTCAAAAGGTACAGAATGACTACTTGAATCAGAAAATAGAATCCAATTTTCAGCTGTCTCCAGAAAACACAACTGAGCTCCAAATACAAACATGGGTTCAGAGTAAAGGGATGGAGAATAACCCCACAAAAAAATGGAACCAAAAGGAAGGTAGCGAGTGCCATAATTACATCAGCTAAAATGGTAACTAGGGATAGGGGTAGAAACTGTATAATAAATAAAGGAATAATATATCAGGAAGGCATAACATTCATCTGGATATATTCACCAAATGAAGAATCAAAATATATTAAGCAATTACTATCAATTCTGAAAACAGACATTTTCAGAACAACACATAAGTTGCATGGCAATCCAGCACCCCACTTTCATCAATCAACAGATCAACAGGACAGAACATAAACAAGAACACTGTAGCCTTAAATAATTAGACATCATTAGACAATATACATTTAAAATAGAGAACCATATCCCCTCTCCCCAAAAAAGTTGAGAACACAGTTTTCTTAACTGAACATGAAACACTCTCCAGGATTGACCATATATTTGGTCACAAAACAAGTAACAATAAATTTGTAAATATTGAAATCTTCTCTGACCACAAGAGTATAAAACTGGAAATTAACCACAAAAAGGATTTAAAAAAACCCTCTAATATGTGGAAATTGAACAACACACTATTTAATGACTATTGGGTTAAAGAACAAATTTAAAACTGCCTCAAAAGAAATGAAAACAAGGACATAATCTACAAGAAATTACAGGACACAGCAAAAAAAAAAAAAAGCAGTACTAGGATAGAAGTATATGGCAATGCAAGTCCACATCCAGAAACAAGAAAGAGCCCAAATAATGTTATCTCTCACCATAAGAAACTAGAAAAAGATGAACAAATAAAGTCAAAAACCAGTAGAAAGATGGAAATAATAAAACTTTGAGCACAAATAACTAGAAATATAAGAAATCCAAAAGATTAATGAAACTAAAAAGCTGATTTTTTGAAGAAATAAGCAAAATAGACAAACCTCTAGGGAGGTTCACAAAGATAAGAAGGTAGAAAATGCAGATAAATAGAATCAGAAATGGAAAAGGAGAATTTACAGCAGATTTTACAGAAATTCAGAATCATAAGAGATTACTGTGACTATTTGTATGCCAGTAATATGAACAATCTAGAAGAGATAGACAAACTCTTAGAAATACACAACCTACCTGATACAGAATCAAGAAGGATAGAAAATATGAGCAGACAAATGAAAAGCAAGGAAATTGAAAAAGTATTCAAATCTCCCAAAACACAAAACTCCAGGATCAGATGGTTTCACAAGTTAGCTCTACCAAGTCTTCAAAGATGACCTAGATGATACTGCTCAAACTCTTCCCAAAAACTGAGAAAAGGACAATATATCCAAACACATTTTATGACACCAACATCACCCTGACACCAAAACCAAATCCATCAATCAACTTCCCTAATAAACATAGATGCAGAAATCCTCAGTAAAATCTTAACTGAGTTCAACAATGCATTTAAAATGTCATACACTACAACAAAATAGAATTTAATACAGGAGTGCAAGCATGATTAAATACCTGAAAATTCACATCAATAAAATGTAAAAGTCAATGGTTGTAGCAATAGATTCCAAGAAAGCATTTGATGAGATTCAACATTCATTTACAATAAAAATCCTCAAAAAACTGGGGATGATGAACATTCCTCAACTTAATAGAGGCCACAGATGACAAAGTCGCAGATAATACTGTTGTCAATGTTGACAAACTAAAAGTTTTTCCAGTAAGATATGGCATAACTTTTACCAATGCTATAAACACAGAAAACACTAAAGATCTCAGTAAAAATATTAATGGAAAAACAGTTCAGAAAAATGGCAGACTACAAATCAATATACAATAATTGGTAATGAGCTACACAAGAAACCAAGAAAACAATCCAATTAACAATTGCATCAAAAAGAATAACTAAAGACCTGCAAAAAAAAAAATGGACCAAGACAACATCCTCACACCATGTACAAAAACCAACTCAAAATGGATGAAAGACTTAGATGTCAGACCTGAAACCATAACATACATAGAGGAAACTTGGGCAAAACCCTCCATAAAGTACAATTCAGAAATCCCTGTATGAAAACATCTGTAGATGGCAAAAACCTGAAGGAAAACATAAACAGATGGGACTACGTCAAACTAAAAAGCTTCTGTACAGCAAAAGAGATAACAGAAAAAACTAAAAGAAGCCGAACCAAATGGGAAAAAATTTTCATCACTCCACAAGAGTGATAAGGGTTTAATAACGCAGATCCATAAAGAACTTACACAACTAAACACAAACAAAACCAGAAGCCCAATAAAAAAATGGGAAAACTAAAAAGACACTTCTCCAAAGAAGAAATACAAATGGCCAACAGGCACATGAAAAATTGCTCAACATCACTGGCAATCAGAGAAATGCAAATCAAAACCACAATGAGATACCACCTTATATCAGTAAGAATGGCCCACATCAAAAAACAGGCAACAATAAGTGCTGGCATGGATATGAAGAGAAAGGAACACAGCAGTGTAAGAACACTGCTGGTGGGAATGTAAACTGGTCCAGTCATTATGGAAAGCAGGGTGGAAGACCCTCAAACTAATGAAAATGGAACTACCATTTGACCCAGCAATCGCTCTTCTGGGAATCTACCCAAAGGAGACCTCGGTGTGTGTACAAAAGGACACCTGTGCTCAGATGTTTATTGCAGCACTATTTATAATTGCAAGGACATGGAAACAACCCAAATGTCCCAAAACAGATGAATGGATGAAGAAGATGTGGTATATATACACAATGGAGTATTACTCATTAATTAAAAATGACAAAAATGATGAATTTATTGAAACATGGATGTACCTAGAAGAAATCATACTAGCAGAAACGAGTCAGAAAGAAAAAACAGAAACCAAATGGTTCCACTATTATATGGACAACCAAATGAAAATACACAATGGGAAGGTGGGGACCAGCTGGAGTGGTCAGGGAGGGAAGGTGGTGGGTGACCCCTGGAGATTAAATTGGAGATTAAATTGATGTGAATTATATACAAATTAATATTTTAAAAAAGAATAACTAAAAGTAAACTTAATAAAGGTGATGGATATATATAATAAAAGTTATAAGACACTGTTGAAAGAAATAGAAGATACCAAGAAATGAACAGCTATTCCCTGTTTACAGACTGGAAGAATGAATGTTATCAAAATAATTATCTTACCCAAAGCAATATACAGATTCAATGAAATCCCTCTCAAAAACTTTTCAATGCTATTCTTCAAATATATATAAAAAACACTATTGACATTCACATAGAACCACAACAGACCCCAACAGCAAAGGCAATTATGACCAGAAGAGGAAAAATTATGGCATCACATGATCAGACTTAAAACTATACTGCAAAGGTATAATAATCAAAACAGTATATTAATGGAAGAAAAACAGACACATAAACCAATGGAATAGAATTGGGAGCCCAAAAATAAACCCACATCGATATAGACAATCTATGAACAAGGAAGGAGATAAGAATATACATGAAGAAAGGAAATCCTCTTCAATAAATTATATTGGGGAAATTGGCCAGTGACATTAAAAAAAAAAAAACTTAATCACTATCTCATTTCAGTCACAAAATTAACTCAAAATAGATAAAGGACTTGAATGTAAGACCTGAAACCATAAAATGCATAGGAAAAACTCCACAACATACACTGCATATATCCCTTTGTGAATTTGTTTCCAATAGAAGAGAAACAACAACAAAAGAAGATAAATGATTGGAACTATATCAAACTAAAAAGTTTCTGCATACTGAAGGAATATACCACTAAATATAAAGCTTACTGATTGGGAGAAAATACTTGTACATCATACATCCAGCAAAGGGCTGATATCCAAGATCTACAAAGAACTCATAAAACTCAACAAATGAAAACTGATGTGCAATTAGGGAGGGGAAGTAGTGAGTGAACCCCAGGGAATACAAAGACGTTAAATATATATATATTATTTTAAAATAAATTAAAATTTTTAAATGAGTAGATGTATTAAATGGAAATTTCTCCAAAGATATTCAGATGTCAGAAAGCCAAAGAAAAATTGCTCATCATCACCTATCATCAGGAAAATACAAATCAAAACCACAGTGAGATACCACCTCACATCTGTAAGAATAGCCAGCATCAAGAAGACCAAAAACAGAAACTGTTGGTGAGGATATGGAGAAAAGGAAATAACATATACTATTGGTGGAAATGCAGACTGATCCAGCCCTATGGAAAACCATATGAAGTTTTCTTAAAATATTAAAAATGGACCTACCATGTTACCCAGCAATTCCACCATTAAGCATCTACCTGAGAAATACAAAACATTAATTTGAAGAGATATATTCACTCCTATATTCACTGCAACACTACTTACAACAGCCAAGCTATTGAAACTGCTCAAGTGTCTAGAAACAGATGAATAGATCAGGAAGATATAATGTCTATGTGTGTGCACACACACTATGGAATATTACTTAGCTATTAAAAAAATCCTTGTCATTTGGGACAACATAGATAGAGCTGGGAGGATTATGCAAATGAAATAGTCCAACAGAAAGACAAACACTGGATGGTGTCACTTATATGTGGAATATAGAGAAACAGAACAAAGGGTTAGATAAAGCCAAACTAATTACAAACTCTAGAAATCTAACTGTAGAACAGGCTGCCAGAGAAGAATTAGGAGAGGGTGAGAAATGAGAGCTCAGACCTTGACAAAAAGACAGGGACTGGGACCCAGGGAGATGTAACAGGAGGGAAGTCAATAATGAGGGGGAAAAGCTCAAACACTGTCACTGGCTAATTAATGTTAGGCCAAGGTCGACCAATCAAGAACCTCCATGACCACTGTGGCTTAACCCCTAGACTCAAAACAAGAGCATAGCTATTTTAAAAAAGAAAACTATAGAAACACCTGAATTACATTCACGCAGGGGCAACCCTCTTTTTAGACCCCATCCTCATGAGAAGATGCTTCTTATCTGTCCTTGCATAAATCTCCTCAGACCTGCTCACAACTGGCAGGAGAGAGTTTGTTTCTTTCATCTCTGCAGCTTTGCTTCCAGAAGCTGGCTTCTGTCTTTTAAATAAAATACTCTTCAGTTTGTTTGCCATTATGTGCAATGGGTATTTCAGTTCTCTGTAACACCAGCAGTGGTTCCAGTGGGGTTATCACCTGGAGTGCCACAAAGAAGGGGGAAGGGAGTAAGTGGACTATGTGGTAAAGGACTATGTTGTCTTAGTGGTGGTATGGTGTGGTAGCAATACCTTGAAGAAGGAGATTCTATACCACTAAGTCACAAATGATGTTATAAGCCAATATTATCTCGATTAAAAACAGAAAGAAAGAAAAACAACAAAAAGGCACTCAAGAATATCCTCTGGTTTCCCCCTTTTCCAGGAACAGAGAGGCAAGAATGTGCTCACTGACATGGGCCTCATGAGAAATGAATGCCTGGTCTCACAGGTGAGTAGACCAGGATCCAAAATACACAAATGAGAACAGTGGGGGCAGAACCCTTGTGGAGGCCAAAATGGTACACTACATGTAAAATTTTTAAACATACATGTGGAATAGCACATACATACTGTATATTTTATTATTACATAGACATAGTAACATGTGTATAAGTACACATATATGTATGATTAAAATTAATACACTTATTATCTATTAACATTGCATTCTACCAGCAGTTATTCAGAAAACTCCCAGTTATAAAGACAAGCTCTGAGAGATATACAGACTTTGTTATGCTTTTTTTCCTAGAATATGTTTGTATCAGAATCATTGGCTTTCAGCAAATTCCGATCCCCAACCCTGTAGTACCATATAGTTTTCCATCTAAATAGGCTTGAACTAAATGATACCACAGTGACTATAGAGCCAAAGAAATAGAATTTGAATTAGCCAATTTTGTAGTGATTCTAAGTAGTGGTTCTATGTATCCATTGAACTTTTTAAGTTTAACATACAGAAAACATTAAGAAAAATATTTTTATTTGAATAAATACAATTCTTAATTTACATATAAAATTTTACTTCACAGAAAATCTTCTACTACTGATCATTGGCTACACTAGAGGCTAAAATGTATTATTTAAATTGTTCATTGTCTTAAAAGAACAAAAATGATCAGGAGTTATTTCAGGGATATAATTTAGTAGTCCTTTGATGTGAACTTTTGGATGATGTTAGAAAGGCACAGAGTTATTTGCAAACAGGCTTAAATAACAGGCAGTAAAACACCACACTTTTAAATTATTCCTTGAAGATCTGCACACAAAATTGAAGAAAGTCAGTTACTATGTAATCACATAATATGAGGAAATTGATATGAAAATGGAAGAAAGAAGTTATATTTCAAAGAATGAAAAAATAAATTACAAAAGTGAATGGTCATACATTGCCAGAAGAAAGCACAAAGGTAATAATTGAAAACCTCAATCATTTCCACCAAGAACTGGGCACTCATTGAAAAGCAATAGAGTAATGTCAGCATTCATTATGAGTCAGTGATATTCTCTATTTTTTGCTGAAGAAAACCTTAAGTAGAAATTTATGTTGTATTTCCAGAGGAGATAAACTAGTAGTATTCTTTTGACTACAGATATGTAAACTTTCTAGAACTGAACCAAAAAATAAAAAATATGGGCAGCACCCGAATTTCTAGGGTAACTTCTAGGGTAAAACTACATTGGTAAATAGAGTTTTTATGAATATCTGTCTAACTTATATTTAAGACTTTACACTTAGACTACACGTCTTCTCTGAGAAAAAATCTGAGAAAAAATATTAAATAAAAGTGGTGTTTCCGATCAATTATGATTGAAGATAAATTGACCTGTCTGTATTAAGAAATATCAATATATAAAGAAGATAAACTTGATAAGGTCATTGAAAAATCTGCACAAGTTAAACTTGAAAACAAACAGTAATGTTTCATACATTTCATACCACAACAGGTCAATATGCAGGATACATTTGAGTTTCAAAAAATATACATGGTTCAAAACACTATCCATAATTATTTTCCTTTTTGAGCTGTAACATTTGTTTTACTTTAATTTTATTAAAGTATAAAGTTAGCTATAATTTTATTGATTGCATACAGTTCAAATATGTTCACTAAGTTTCTTTTTCAGTCATTGTTTCATTTGGTGATTACTGAAAACTGCTGCATAGAGGAGAATTTAAATATGACCAATTCTAAGTGCCAAATATGTTAGACATAGTGCCTAGGTATAGGACTAGAAATGCAGTTGGGGCAGTGGATGGAAGTCGGTACACAAGGAATTACAAGCCCCCCCTCTCCTCCACAATATACATAGGCCCTGCTCTCCTACAGGGTCACAATCACAGTGGAGGACTGTATTTGCAGTTCCCTTTCAGTAAATATTCACATACTTATTCCTTTCTTCCTTTTGTTCTCCATTCAGAAAGACTTCCTATGTCTTCAAAAATAGCACCCTGTCACTCTTATTTTAATATTCCTAAATTAGTGTCATCATACACATGATATATACAAATATATGTATATACACATGAACTTACATGTATATACTTTATGTCTGTTGTTTATAAGTAGAATGCATTTGAGAGCAAGCACTTTGCTTTATGGCATGTCCGCCACACCTTGCATAGTACTTGCCATGTGGTAGTCAATTATTTCAGAATGAATTATGAATTCACTGAAGAAATTGGACCAGAGAAACACCAACCTTAAGTAGAAAACAGGAAGTTTGAGTAGAAAACAGGATCAAGGCATGAATCTGTACATGTGAGAATTAAAGAAAAATCCATATCCTCAATCATATTACCTTCACCCCAATTTTGAGCCCGTATTCCAAGAGATCAGTAAAGTACATGTTCTTGAGCCCTCTAGTATACCTTGAGCAAGACATGAATGATTCCATGTTGAAAAAAAAAAAAGGAAAGGGCTCTAGAGAAAACGATTTGGATATGATAATGTGTATGCTCCTCTAAAAAAAACTCAGTTGCCCTTTGATGATCACATAATGCATTTGACAGTTCACTGACTCCACTCACAGACCTAGAAATCAATTATTCAGTGCCCAACTGTTCCCACCCAGCAGAAGTTTCCTTTTTGAGAAAGACCTACAGAATTGAAAGAGATATTAAAATAAACACAGTATAAAGGGCCAGAGGAAACATAACTTGGAGAGTAGAAGAACAGAAAAACAATAGAAACGATAATTTATCTCTTCAGAGGGATGAGAAAAAGTGCATCTCAAAAAGCAAAACTGGAATGTTATATATAAAAGGTAACAATCAGAGGATGAGAAAAACCTCTCAACTCAGAACAAGATAAATATCTTTAAATCAACAGAATATAGTCTTTATGTACATGACACAAAATGCACTATTAAAAAAAGAAATGAAATTAACACATCAAAATTAAAGCTAATGGTCCTTAAAAGACATTGTTAAGGAGTGAAAAGGTAAACCACAGACTTGGAGCAGATGTTGGTAGAGCATATCACTAACAAAGAACTTGTATAAAAACATTAACAAGCACCTGCACAGACCAATAAGAAAAAAGGTAATATCACTTTTTAAAAGACTCAATTAGACATTTTACAAATAAATATACACCACAGTACAAAATTCATATAAAAATGAGCTCATTATCAGTAGCCACCGGAAAAATGAAAATGAAAATTATGAGATATTATTATCCCTCCACAATAGCTAGAATTCCAAAATATAATATCAAGCTCTGATAAGTATGTTGAGCTTTTGAAACTCTCACCATAAAATAAAAACCATCTCAGAAAACTGTCAGTTTCTAACAAAATTAAATATACATCTATTTATGATCTAGCATTTTACCTCTAAGTATATATCAAGAAGAAATGAATGTATACATCAACATAAAAGCAATAAAGAATATTCATAGTGGCTTAATTCATACTGGCTAAAAATTGGAAGTAATCTACACACCCATTAACAATGGAATTGATGAGTACATTATGGTAAAGTCAAGCAAATAAATGTTATTAAGCAATAAAAATAAGAATAAACTACTGACACATGCAACAACATACACAAATTTGATAAACAAAAGAAGTCAGACACAAAATATTACGAATCATATAATTCAAATAGTCAAACTAATTCTATGCTGATAGATGTCAAAACCGTAGTTTTAACTTAAGGAAGAATATTGATAAGAAAGGTGCATAAGACAACTTTCTGGGTATAATACATATATTTTATATGACGATTTGGGTGATTATAATTTTCACTTTAGCATGTGGAAGTGATATCTCAATACAATCCTGCAAAGAACAACCAACTCCAGGTTCAGGGCATCCCACTTGTTGCAAACAACCAGAAAAGTAACCAGTTCAGAAAGGACAATCCTGAGAGAAAAGACATACAGAGGGATGAATTTCAAATTCATACTTTTTTCCTAATTTATAGGCCTGGAAGAACAAAATCAGAAATCAGATTCCTCCAAGATGGAAGAGCCCTGCTATGAACCCAGACTTTCATTTGCAGTACCAAAGGTCCATTCTTGTAAAGAGAAGCAGATCAATGCTCATGTACTAGTTTCTAGTAGTTGTAACAAACTACCAGAAACATGGTGTCATAAATTTTCTCACAGTTCTACAGAACAGACATATAAAAATAGTATCTGAAATTAAGGTGTCAGCAGGACCACACTGGCTTTCAAGGCTCCAGGAGAGAATCTGTCCTTTACCTCTTGAGTTTCTGGGAGTTGCAAACATTCCATAATTTATGCCCACATCATTCTGACTTCTCCTCTGCCTTCTTTGTACAAGGGTACATATGTTGCTCAGTAGGATAATCCAAAATAACCTCTCCATCTCAAGATCCTTAATTTATGGGTCTATAAAGTCTTTTTTATACCCTATAAGCTAAAATTTCCAGGTTTCACCAATTAGAAAGTGAATATTTGGGGATGAGAGGACACAGGTTCTATTATTGTTCTCTTTGCAGAAACATAACATCATTCAGAGTCTTAAATTATATCCAGTTTTCATACACAATCTCTGCAGTGTCAATCAAAATTAGCAAGACATCAATACAGACAATATAAACAGATCCACAGAAGATACAAATATGGGGCAATATGATGTAGATAACAATAAATTTACCACAGATAAAAACTATTTTCTAGTGATAAAAGGGTTAAACAAGCAAAAGTTCATAAGTGTTAAACATTTATGCCTCTAATAACAGAATACTTCATACATAACAGTAAAATAAAAATTATTTTAAAAGCTTACATGAGTCACTAAGATCATATTCTGTGTTAAAACACAGAATTCAAGACATTTCACAATTGAATTTTGTTAGAAATCAGTTACAGAGATCTCAGGAATAGTCTCCAAATATTTGAAAACTAAACAACACATTACTAAATAATCCATGGATCAAAGAAATCAGAACTAAAATTAAAAGACACTTTGAAAATTATATATCAAAATTTGAGAAATGCAGCTAATGTATACTCAGGGGGGGGAATTTTAGCACTTTTAAAGGCTGAATTTAGAAAAGAAGTAAGTTTTCAAATCAATGACCATAGCTTCCATATTAAGAAACTAGGGCAAGGAGACCAAATTAAACCCAAAGTAACAGAACAGTAAATAGTAAAGATATAACGAAAAAAGAAAACCAATTAAACCAAAATGTAGTTCATAGAAAAGGTCAATAAAATTGATAGCCCCCTTGTTAGACATAACAGGGTAAAGGGGGAAGAGGAAAAAATACAAATCATCAATATCAGAAATGAGATATATAATATCAGTACAGATTTCACAGATATTAAATTAATGACAGGAACATTATGAGCAACTATTATGTCAGTAAATCTGGCAAGTTAAATTAAATGAAAACTTCCTTTCAGGATACAAATTATAAAGCTCACCTAACAAGGAATATGTAATCTGAATAATAATCTATCCAATCAAACTAGACATAGATATTACAAAGAACCACAACACAATATCCCTTATGAAAATAGATGCAAAAAATCATTAGCAAATTGTATCTAACACTTTTTTAAAAAGTCCTGATCATTTGGAATTTATCTCAGAATGGTATTTTGATTTAACATTGGAAAAATCAAAGTAATTCACTACATTTCCAGATTTAAAGAGAAACCACATAATTGCTTCAACAGACACAGAAGAAAACTTTGGACAAAAACCAATGTCCATTTTCAATAATTCCTCATAATCTAAAAATCTCTCTAATTTCTAATTTCTAGTGATTCTAATAATCTCTCAGAAATACAGAAATAGAAGGGACCTACCTAAAAAAAAAATGACATCCATTAAAAGCTACAATAACACCCGCAAAATTTGTTTAAAAATATACAATAATGAAAGACTGAATGCTTTCCATCAAACATCAAGAAGAAAAGGGTAACTCTCAATGTCTTTCACTGGAGGTTTTTAGCTAGTGAGATGCGCCAGGAAAAAGAAATAAGAGCATCTAAACTGAGGGAGGTGGGGACAAACTGAAATGTTTTGTTTTCAGATGACATGATTATTTAGAAGTTAGGATAAACTCAATTAGAAACAGCAATTCTGATAAAAATTTGAACCCTCTTCCAAATAATCCTCCTTATAATACCTTTGCTAAGTGATTGATCACCTTAAATTACTTTTGCAGCTTTGTGAAAATCAGCTAATCGTACATGTTTGGGCCTTTTCTGGTCCCTGATTTGTTCGTCTACCTACAAAAATACATAATCAAAGCCATATTATCTTGATTATTGTAAAATCAGGAAATATGATTCCACCAACCTGATTCTTCCTTTTCAAAATTGTTTTATTTATTCCACATTCCCTGCTTTTTCAAATAAAAATCATCATATGATGATGTCCACCTGAAACATATAATGCTAAATAACACAATGTTACCTCAACAAAAGGAAAGATTTGATCACTTCAATAAAAACGATTTGCTGGTATCATGCTATAGTATGTACAGATGTTGAGTTATAATGTTGTACATCTGAAATTTATACATTATCAGTCAATGTTACCTCAATGGAAATTATTTTAAAGATTATTTTAAAATGCATATATGGAAGCCATTAGGGTAAGTGATAGAGCAGAACTACAGTCTTTCATTGGATCTCTTTGATTTACTGAAAAAAAAACTTCATGTTCAGACAACTATGGTAAAAGTAAAAACTATCAAACGGGGGGACAAAAGCACCTGTCTCTGGAAAGGTAGTTGCATAGCCTTAAGTAGTTTTTCCTGCAGTCTTCACACAATGGCAGTCACTCTACATCCCCAGCACACTTGTCCACCATTCAACCTAATCATCTTCCCTTATCACTTAGAGGACAGATGGTTTGAATAGCAAGTGCAGAAAATTGAAGGCCATACACAGAAGATAAAATTCCTACCAAGTGATATGTCCTCTTCCCAAAGATTCACACAAGCTAGTATCTTCCATTTTAATAGTAGTTAATAGTAGTTGTTTGAATACCCCCTAAACAGAGTGCATAGCACTTTGCTCTGAGAACCTGCCTATAAAACAGAAAGCATATTCTGAAACACAGCCTTTCCACTGAGTCCTTTATCACATTCTATCTCATGTACTTAGAAGATCATAATTAACAGCCTAGATATAGATCCATTTGCTATTCTCATGAGTAATTGGTAAGAAAAATGTCATAACTTAACTCATCGCACTTAATGCAAACATATAGCATAATTAGAAAACAAATCTTTCTCCATAATTAAGGTCAAAATACATCTGGGGATTGAAAATGTATCAGAAGGAAAGGATACAGCATACAAGCTTTTACAAGAATTTGCATATATAAAGATTGTTTTCTGGCAAAGGCTATTAGCAGATATGAACATAAAAGGCTAACCATCACCATCAAGAAACTTTCAGTTTAGTAATAACTATTTGGTATTCCTTAGAGATGCTCTTTCATACTATTAAAATTCAAGGCATTTCTCTGATACAGGCTCATGGGTTTCCATGGAAACCTTCTCTATTACCTAGGCGACTAAGGGCTCATGCTGGCATTGTTAGATTGTTTTAAGTTTTTCAGAAAATTCAGGTCTACTTAAATTAAAAAATATCATCCTTTTGGAGAAGTTAAAACATTAGTCATTATTTTCCTGTTAGATTAATTTTTTTATTTAATCTCAATAAACAAAAACAAAAATGAAAGTTCTTTTTAATTTTGTGGATTCTACAACTCTTTATATTAACCAGATAGATGTTAACAGACTTATAGTTGTCTGAAGGATCTAGTTGAGAAAAACATAGTTTCTCTGAGTATTTATCTACTCCAAGGGAAGTAACTGAGATTCAAGTGTCTAGGTAGGACAGAAGAAATGTTGCAGCTTAAAGGAATGCACAGTAAGTAGCAATAGCTTCATTTTGCATAGTTGGTGAGAGATTTAAATAAGGTAATACATTTAAGTCATATGTGTTGATAGAAGCAGTCAATAATATCTGGTAAGAACTGTGGGTTGGATGCTACAACACACAGGAATTCTATGGTTGAATAAGCACAGCCTACAGAATTTCAGTGATTGTCAACCTGACGGAGGTCAAGCTTTAGGGTTTTGAAAAAGACTTTGATTTATGTACATTTTTGTAGTCAAATTAGAAAAGCTTATTCAAGGATGCTACCCAAACCTGCAGGGAGTCTTCTCATAATTTTAATCATATGAGGAGACAGTTTAGTTTCAGTGACAGAATCAAGAGCAAAAGGATCGCAACAGACTGGGAATATAGACTGGAGGAAAACAAGATACTATTTATTCATTCTTCTCTCTTGCTTAATCAGTTCCCATGGCATTCTCCTGCTGTCCAGTGGGTGCCCTGAAGTTTTGTCATGGCACTGAAGACCCTCCCATTGAGACCTAGCCTTCTTTCTGCTCTTCTCTCTTACAGATGTCCATCATTTTATTTGAGCTATTTATTTATTATCCCTGGATTCTGTCCCTAACATTCTGCTTCTTTCCCTGCTTTTTTTTTTTCATATGAACTGCCCAGCATCAACCTGTTTCTGAATAGTCTATTCAGTCTTTCAGACTCAGTTAAAAAAGAGATTTCCTTCTTACAGCAATTCCTAATCCCTCAGATCAAAACAACACAAAATATGCCCCTGAGAGGCCATTGTCTCTCACTGCTCTACATTCCAGGTCTTAGTCACCTTGGTCAGTCCTCTTTATTATTTTCTAAGTTTCTTCAAGATAGGAACTATTTCAATCATGCAAATTCCATTTTCTAAATAAATGAAATTTGTTCTTATAGAACAAAGAAATAAATGTGAAATCCTGTTTGAGCCCCAAACAACATCAGCAGAATAGAATGGAGTGAATAACTAACCCGATGACTATATAAGAATAAGGCAACTATGTGGGTAGTTAAAACTAATGAGAGCCTGAAGACATTATTCAGATGAGAAACCTGAGTTATTAAGTGTGGGCAATTACCATACTCTGTGGACTCTTGTTATTGAATGCTTAAGAAGTTGCATTTTGGTCTGTGCCTTACATTTTCTTGATAGCAGAACATGATATACCAAATAAAAGGCACTCCTGTATATTAAAGTGGATAAGCTCATGTGTACTGCTAGCTATAAAAGCAAACTCTAGGTGAGAAAGAGCTCCAGCTGTAGGGTAGTGAAATGTCATTTACCTTGAAAATCCACAGCATAGTCTAAACCCTGGAACCTGATTAAATGTCTACACATTCTCAGACCTACAGGAACTAAGAAGCTTGAACCTATGTCTCCAGCTATGGCTGGTAACAGGATACAATGGTGGAAAAGGGATGGGTTCATTGTACGGTTGGGAATCAAAATGTTGGTGACGGTGAGGTACAACTGAGACCATAGCACGAGAGGTATTCAGCTTATGCTGAAAACCTGTGGGTCAGTCAAGCATCAGGAAGGAGGTGATCACTGGAGGGATAAGTGGCATGACTGCTCTGACGTGAAGGACCAAAGGGCCAAGTGGGAGGTGCAGCTATGTTTGTTCAATGCATGTGTCTTCTGTAGTCATTTTGCCCCACCTTCTTAGAGTTTTTTAGAAAAAGTTAGGATAATCCTTCCAATTTCCAGCTCTGCATGTAAGTTGTTTAGACGTCACTACCCCATCCTAGAAGTCACTACTCCATCCTAAGAAGTAAAAACCTGAAAAGGCAAAAATTCACTGCCCTTACCTCCAACAAGGTAAGGACACAGAGTAAACCACAATCCACAAGATTAGCAACAGAGAAAACTCACCAGAGGGAAGGGAAGACAAAACAAGTGGAAGCCTCCAGGGGCCCAGCATGGAGCAGGAAACCAGAACTGTGGCTGATGGATTGGTGACTCAGTGTGCAGACTTCGGAGAGTTACAGAACTCCAGAGGGACCTGGTCATGGCGTGGCCTCCATAATATTGAGATTTACATCCAGGAGGGTCACCAGGTTCCCAGAGAGAAAAATACCCACCCATGCTTCTGGCAATAGTAGGAGAAAAGAAACTCTTTTTAGCACTCAATTCTTAATAAGGCCTGTCCTCAGGAGAAACTAACCAGTCCAACTGACCTGGGGTGGAGAATCCCCAACTCCAGTCAGCTCTGATCTTCCACATGGGAAATGGGAAATACCCAACTCCAATCCATGCTTATGATCTTGTCCTATCCAAGAGGAGAGGGGAAAACTAAGATTCATTCAAGAGCTTTACAGTCTAGAGGCACACATTCACTAAAAGACAGAAACCCACACATAGAACTATCAATTGCTCTCCCTCCCCTCATGCCATATCACCACATTCGTAAACCCCATTTACAGCAGTAGCTTTTATGTGGAACATAGTCCTATCAGGAAAGAATTCACAAGTGTGGAGTGAGTGAATTTAGTCAGGTTTTTTCCTTCATTAGCCTGTATATCCAGCACCTGTAGTATTGCATCTTCCCCATGATTTTGTGGCCAGTATGTGTGTGTATAAGTGTGCACACCTGAACCTAGGAGAGAGGTGCTAAAGGGGCATAGAGACTACACTCAATAGAACATGAACAAGACCAAGAGAACAAGCCCAGAGAAAAACTGTGACGATTCCTCAGGGTCTGGGGGCTGAGGGGTCTTACCTCTGGCCCTGACCCTTCCCTGCCTGCCTTGTGTGTCTGTGTAACTGCTAGAATCAGTAAAGAACCTGTGAAGGTTGGTGAGCCTGATGCCTGATGCTTCCCCAACAATTAAAGACAGGGATGGGATGGTTACCCTAAAATGAGGCATACCAAAAGTCAAAAAAGGTAACTTGAAGAGATATGACAAACACTAGAATCAGGCATGGTGAAGATACTAGAATTATCAGGTTGGGGATTTATAATAACTATGGTTAACATGATAAAATCTAAAATGAACAAAGCAGACAACATGCAAGAACAGATGGGCAATGAAAGCAAAGAGATGGAAATCCTAAGAAAGAACCAAAAAAAAAAAAAAAAAAAAAAAAAAAAAAAAAAAAAAAAAAAAGATTAAAAACACTGAAACAGAAAATGAAGACCTTTGATGGGCTTATTAGTAGACTAGATACAGCTGAGGAAAGAATCCCTGCACATGCATATATATTATAAGAAACCTCCAACATTGAAAAAAAAAACTGAAGAAATTAAAAAAAACAGACTAGCCAAGGATGATGGGATACCTATAAAATGTGCAACATATTTATAATGGGAATATTGAGGGAGAAGAAAGGAATAGAAGATATATTTGAAATAATAATGGAGAATTTCCCAAAAACTGATGTCAAGAGACCAAAGATCCAGAAAGCTCAGAGAACAGAAACAAAATAAATGTCAACAAACAAAAACAAAAAGACTCCTAGGTATATAATTTTCAAAATGCTTTCTAAAAAGTCAAAAATACAGGAACAAAAGAAAAAGACAAAACAAAACCACCTTGCATTCAATTTATCAGAAACTATGAAAACAGGAGAAGGAACAAATTTAAAGTGTTGAGAGAGAAAAAATCCACCAAATTAAAACTCTGTTCAACAAAATGTTCCCTCAAAAATGAAGGAGAAACAAAAATAGTGAGGGAATTTTTGTCAATGACCCCACCTGGCAAGAAATTTTAAAAGAAGTTCTTTAGAGAAAAATCAGTCAGAAATTTGGACCTACAAGCAGGAAGAACATCAAAAGGGTAAGTAAAGATAGAATTTAAACATATTTTTTATTCTTACTTGATATAATAATTTGTTTCAAATAATAGCAAAAACAGTGTACCTGATTATTTATGATTATGTATATATCTTATGTTTATATGTTTATGTATATAAAAATGAGTGACAGACTCAAGGAATGGGGGAAGAATTAGGATTATTTTATTATTAAAGTATTCACAGCACATACGAACTACTATTGCAGTATTTGTAGATAATTGGGTAGTTGTAAATGTATACTAAAAACCCTAGGGCAACCACAAAAACCATTAAAAATAAATATAACTATTTTGCTATATAAAAATAAATACAACTATATTGCTAAGAAGGAAGAGAAAAATAATAAATGCTCAGTTAAAACCACAAAGGCAGAAAACATTCAGGCATAAATATGGAGATTACATAATGATTAATAGTTCAATTCTTTCAGAAGACATAACAGCACTTAATGTATAGGCATCTAATAACAGATCATTGAATTTCAGAGGCAAAAACTGACATAACTGCAAGAAGGAATAGACAAGTCTACTATTAAAATTGGAATATTTAATATTCCCTCTCTCAGAAATGGACAGCTCTAGCAGGCAGAAAATCGGTAAGAATATAATTGAATCCAACAATATCATCAATCAACTGGATATAACTGACATCTATAGACTACTACATCCAACAATATAGCAGAATACACATCCTTTCCTTTCCAAGTTCATGTGGAATGAATATTCACCACCATATACCACATTCTGGACAATAAAACATCCTTTAGCAAATTTAAAAGTTTATAAATTGTGCAATAGCTCCTCTTGAATATAGTGGAGTTAAACTAGAAATCAATAATAGAAAAATAGCAGAAAAATAACCATCACAAAATATGTGAGGGTTAAAGAATACATTTCAAAATAATACATGGATTAAATAAGACATTGTAAGAGAAATTACAAGTATTTTTTTAAACTAAATGTAAATATAACTTACCAAAATTACAAGGTGCACCAAAAGTGCTGAAAGGGAAAATATAATATTAAATACATATATCAGGAAAGGTTGATCTGAAATCAATGATCTGTTTTCACCTGAGGAAACTGGAAGAATTAAATCCAAAGAAAGCAGAATAAAATAAAAAATAAGACACCCAGCAGAAATTCGTGAAATTGAAAGCTGAAAACCAATAGGGATTATCACCTAAAAAAGGATTGTGATCAATTTTAAAGCTCAATAAAATTAATGAACCTCTAACAAAAAAGAAAACAAAACACACAAAAATTTTACTAATGTCAATGTCAGAAGTAAAATAAGGGAGGGTCTGATGGAAATTCCAGAGATCTCATGGAAATTAAAATAATAACAAAAGAATACTATGAACAACTCCATCCCCACAAATTTGGCAGAAAGAGAAAAATTCCTTCAGAGACAATTCATCAAAACTCACACAAGAAAAAAATACACTCTGAACCCTATATCTATTAAAGAAATTGAGTCAATAATTAGTAACCTTCCAAAACAGGAAACACAAGACCTAGATGAGTTCAACTTACTGAATTATACCAAACACTTATAAAAGAAATCACACCAATTTTTATAATCTCTTTCAGAAGGTAGAAGCAGAGGGAATATTTCCTAACTCATTCTATGAGGTAAGCATTACCATAATAACAAAATTAGATGACATTACAAGCAAACTTTAAACAGGTATCTTCTTCCATAAACATAGATGGAAGAATCCTAAACTTAGTATTGGAAAACTGAATTCAACAATTTATAAAAGGAATTGTACAGCATGACCAAGTAGCATTTATCCCAGGTAGGAATCAATACTGAAAAATCAATAGAATCCATTATATCAATTGCCTAAAAAAGAAAAATCACATGATTCTATCAATAGATGCAGAAAAAGCATTTGACAAAATTCAACACCTGTTTTTGATAAAAATTCTCAGTAAATTAAGAATATATGAGGTCTAGCATGATAAAAACTACACAAAGAAAAAACATACAACCATTATGATGCTTAAATGTTAAAGAAATTTGAGGTTTTGCTATCAAGACCAGGTACAAAACATGATGTCCCCTTCTAACTATTTCTTTTTGATGTTGTGATAAAAGTCCTTGTTGCTAAAATAAAATAGAAAAAGAAACAAAAGTCATACATATTTGGGCAGAAGACATAAAATTTATCTTTGTTCACATAGCACATAATGACTTAGAAATTTTTTTTTTAATTGACTAAAAAACCCTCCTGAAACTAAGGATGATAGCAAGGCTATAGGACACATGGTTAATTTATGAAAGTCACTTGATTTCTTATATTCCAATTTAAAAAAAGGTGAAATTTGAAATTAAAATCACAATACATTTATTTTAGTACCCCTCCCACCAATAAAATACTTAAGTGTAAATCTAATGAAATATGGATAAGATCTCTATGAGGAAAACTATACAAATCAGATAAATGAAATAAAGGAACTACATAAATGGAGATAAAGTTGATATTTATGGATAGAAGGTCTAAATATTGTCAATTCCTCCCAACTTTATCTACAAATACAATCCAATTACAATAAGAATCCCTTAACCTTTACGAAAGATATCTGGTAAAGCTTAAGAGGGGTTGGAAAAGAATCCTTATAGGAATATTGTTTTCAGCTGATACATGGGAGAAATTTATGTGGCCTCTTTTAGAACCTTAAATGTCATCAAAAGTGGAGGTAACAGAAACAAATAAGAGATATGACTCTAGGTAGGTCAACCTGACTGATTGTAAAGTTGTCAGAGATAACTTGGGCAGTACTCCACCAGAGCAAGAAGATGGGAGGGAAGAGTCTCTCAACTCTGGAAGCTGGGCTGTTTCTGTGGTAGGAAAGAGCATTCCAACTTCATGGATAAAGTATCTGGTCCGAAGATTAGCTACCTTTGTTTGAATACCATAAATTGTGGGTGATCTGGTAATAACCTAGTTTGCCTTGTACCTGCTTCCAGGAAGAAAATATGTTGCTCAATCTGACATCAGTATTTCCATCTGCATGGTAAAAGTTAAAAATCTTCCCCAAAATGAGTTGCTGCTGGTTTATAATGTGGAAAACAATCCAAGTATTTTATGTTATGGACATCAAAAAAACTGATTTCAAAGTGTACATGGAGAGGAAAAAGACACAGAATAACCAACAACAGTATTGGAGAAAAACAAATTTGGAGAACTGACATTACCCAACTTCAAGGCTTACAAAAGAGTATGGTAACAATAACAGAGGGGGAAAAAGAAATCAATAGAGAGCCCCCAAATAGATTTATTTATAGAAATTTATTTATTTATAGAATGTATTTATAGAAATTTATAGATTTATTTATAGAAATAAGATTTATTAAACTCTTTCATAAAGGAGCAAAGACAATACAATGGAACAAAGATAATCTCTTCAACAAATTATATAGAAACAACTAGACATCTCTATGCAGAACATGATCCTAGACATAGACCTTGCACCAATAACAAAAAGTTAATTCAAAGTGGACCATAAATATAAATCTAAGAGACAAAAGACAGATATGTTGATACTAGATAAGAGATGTAGTTTCATCTATGGAAAGAAATCTAAGCAAATAAAAGCTGTAATTTAAAACATACATAGAAGAAGGTGTTATGAAGAGTAGGAGACATTAACCTCTAAACAGCTGCAGAAAAATCCTGAGCTATAAACATGATGGGGGCAATGTTGGGCATTGCTTAGAAATATAGCTAGACCAGTCAAGGCAGGCAGTTGCAGCATGTAACCCTAGGGTTAAATCCTAGAATGCTTGTTAACCACAAGGATTAACCTGCCTAGGAAGGTTTGAATATTTGAGCAGGTTTTGGAAATGATAAGAGGGGGGCCAGCTCAGATGTGATAACTTTGGCCCTGCCAAACCCATAAAGGAACTGATGCCACTGGTTCTGGTACATGGTGATTATTTCCTGGAGGGACAGTCCTGAAATAAGACAAGTAGGTCTGGGAAAGACTCCAAACACTCCTACTATCTACTCAGAAGGCAATCTACTCATGTATCCCACCCAGTGATAAATTCTTCCTTTCCCCTCAATTAAAAGAAATAGAATACCAATGAAAATATAATTGAGCAATGAGACATGTAAACAGATGGACTATAAGATTCACCAAGAATAAAAGTAAAATCAAATTTATGAAAGAATGTATCAAACACCAAATCAAAGATGTTACGGACACACCTCCATGAAGGGGAGGTGCCCATTTCCCCCAAACCACATACATGAAACTATCTTGGATAACAGACCCCACGGTGCCATGAACTAGATTTTCTGACTGGGGGGAGCTACCGAGAACTAGAGGCAGAGCTGAGTGGCGAAGTGAAACTATATGACATGGAAAACAGGTAGATTGGAGACTTTTGTTTTTCTTAACAGAAGAACTTGGAGGAGATATGGAAGTGATAGGGGTGTTGTGGTGAAATGGGGGGGGGGGAGCATGGCCCCAGCATGGTAATGCTGCATTAAGGTAGCAGCCATTGTGCCCTGGTGGGCAGAGACTTGGAGAAAGGAAGCCAAGCCTTCTCATGAGAGAAACAAAGAGAGGGGATTTAAGAAGGGGTGCAGCTGGAGGGAGAGAGAGAAAGTTGAAGAGAGGAGAGTGCAGAGGAATCGAATGGAAGCTGGGGGTCTTGGAGCTGCTGCTGCCATGTGCAGCAGCAAGGCAGGGAAGGAAGTCACACTGTGGGCCTCCATCCCCAGTCCAGACCAGTAAGAAGCCTGGGGAAGCATGCTAGAGAAACTTGTGACCTGTGTAAGCTGAGATGAAAACATGGTACTTGAAAACTTGCTTTAACGTTGAAATTGCAAAGTTTGAGAATTGTCTGCAGACCTGAAGAGAATTTGGATTGTTGCTGTTTTCACATGGTGAGACATCTGAAGAGGTTGCTGTTGTTGTTTGAAGTAAGTCTTGGTGGTTTTAGCCCACGTTAAAGTTGAAGCAAAAAGAATGCTGGAGTTGTGCCTTTGGAAGAAGATTGACAATGCCATCTTGGTTTCTTCATTTGGTTTGAAGGTGGGACAGCCGCCATCTTGTAGACATACATGGCTGAAGGACCCAGGTACAGTTTTTTGGACTAAAGATGAACTGGTTGGTAAAATAATCAAAGGGGTCCCTTGTACGCTCAGTGACTTTTGTGTATTTTGTCTTTTAATGAGTAGATCTGTTCTTGCCCCTTTTGAAGATATTATGGTCTTGCTACTACTCATGCAATCTGGGATGAATCTAATGAGTGGCTAGGTTTACAGGGCCAGTTGCTCCTTTTTGTAAGTTTAGCTAAGTTTCCTGCTTTACCTGTTTTCTGACCCTATTTCAGAAGGAGACACATGGAGGAGAGACATGTAGAGATACTTGGAAAAGCCATTTGGGTAAGAGACACATGGAGAGGCTGATTCTACTCTTTAGCAGAGAACTATGCCAGCCATTACTTTGTTTGAACTTCAATTTTTGTATTTTCTTTTTATCCTTTTGTTCTACCTTTTGGGGGCCTGTTTTACCCCTTTCTTGCAATTCCCCACCAAGCTATCTTAGATTTGTGGCAAATTTTCAAGCCTTACTGTCCCTACTTCAGGTCAATCTTGTCTGGCTGTGTCTTTGTCCATGAGGGCATCAACAATATGAGGTGAGAAAGTTTCCTGGGAAACTAGGAGTATCCTCTTCTATCACCTCTCTATGTACACTGATTCTATTAAAGATCTTTCACACTAAGCCTGATTCCTAGGCCATGTATGGTAGATGACTACACCCCCTAAATGTGGGGTCTCTGAATGCCCCCTAGGTCAGGTCTATCTCTGGAAAAAGAATACGTTGAATGAACATATGAATCAAGTATGATTAATATTTTCAGAGATTTGTATACAATAAGAACAAGTTGTTCAGGCACATGGGATTCAGCTTTCAGCTCTGGGACCAAATCCAAAATCTCAGTGCTCATGTTTAGAGCTAGGCCTGTGAAACAGATGATGACTGTATCCAAATAACATGAAAATTTTGTGTTGTATCCATGGCAGAAGTGTTTAGCAAGAGAAAAAATTAATTAATCTGTCAGATCCTCCTCAGGTACCATAAATCCATTCTTGTATTACAAAATATTCTTTACCAGGAGTGGTAAGTACCTATTTGTATTCAAATTCTTGGTTCCGAAGGGACAGGTTTCCTCACATCTGAAATTACAAAGACTCCAATGCAACTTTTTGTAGCCAAGATGGGTTAACAAAACAACTATTATTAATTTAAATGTAAAAAAATCAAGCATGGCCAGACCCAAGGAAAAACCTACCATATCACACTAAGTAACATATAAAACCTAAAACAATACTAACATAAGATAAAAGCAGGAATGATACGTTAGATACACAGTGTGCAGAAGTAGTTCCTGGGAAGGAGCTTAGCGGTTTTATTCTTGCTGTTTATAGAATGCTGCAAAATAAACACTGAACATGTTTTCCTTTTTACCTTTTGTGGTAAAAGCAAAAATCCTTTTCAGTTTCCCAACACTGTGATATCCACACACTTGTAACTGATGACTACAGAACATTTTCATTATTAAGCAATTCATAATACTCAAAGTTGGATGTACAAATTGCTACAGGGCCTTGACCCAAAAGAGTGGGTCCTTTACTCTCAAGGGAAAAGAACTCAAAGTGAGCACTCATGGTAGCTGAATCAGGCAAGGCTTTATTAGAGACTCATGAAAGAGGAGCCTTATTGGGGTGTGGGGGGATATAACCTGACTTTTAGAAGGGAGTTAGGAGGAAAGATTTAAAAAGTCCACAAGGTGGGAAAGAGGACAGAATGTCACAACTTGTTCTGGGTTGGTCTCTGTCTGGGAATAAATAAGTCACATTCCAACTAGGCATGCAGACTCTCAGCCTTCTACAGTCAGGAAATTGTGAGACAACCATTAGTCAGGATCTAACGCTTTCATCTATCACAGCACCTCATGGTCAGTGTGTGGGCTGGATTGCTTGGCAGGACTCTTCAGTCCATGATTTAGAGCATTTGTTCAGACACAACTGGGCAACTCATCCTACCAGCCTGTAATTTCTTTTATTCAGACTATCTCATAGGTTTAACATTAATGAAAGATATTACCAATTTGTTACATTGGGAACCAGAAAAAAAAGTGTACACTAATATTACAAATAGCTATATTTTCATCAAAACATTCAATAAATATCTAATAAAATCTTCAGAAAATTAAATAAAATTTTAGCCCTTTAAATAATGGCAATTTATTTTTTCATAGGCATTATCATCTGCCTTGCCTTTTAAATTTTAATAGATGGTCCAATATTTTATAATAACCATACTGCAAATATATAAACATAATTTTAATTTCTCAATTCTTTACATTAACTTAAATATCAAAAATCCAGCCAAAATAATTTTAAGGATCTAACTGACTTTTTTAAATGATTCATGGATCAGACAGAGCATCTGATTTAGCAATTAGAGAGGCACTGCAAAAAGTTATTTAAAAATGGAAGGTTTTTACAGTCTGAGAGGTGGGACAAGGTTATTAGCTTAAAAAAGGATTACTTCAGGCAAAGACATCTCATAGGTAGGGAGTGTCTTATTATGTAGATTATTTCATTAGTCCTTCCCAGGAAACCCCAGATAGGTTGACTTAAAATTCCACTTTTGGGAGAGGCTGAAACTACAATTAGGTTAAGTATTAAATCCTGTTGGATCCAGCATGAAGAACTCCATTTTGGACCTGTTGGCTAATTTCTTTAAAACTTCAATTCACATTTCTTATGATTATATACTGAAATTCTGTGTATTTTGAATAGTTATATTTACTTATTAATACCTTTAGCTCTCTGTGTGCATATATATATATATATATATATACATATATATACATATATATAGGGTCAAATCTTTAGCAATATAACTTTGCTTAACATGAAAGCAAAAAAAAAAATCCATTTGTAAAATAAAAATTTTTGTATTATTTTGTTAATCAAATAATGCTTATCCATCACTATGGTTAATTGCTATGTCTGACTATACTCCCTCCCCACCCCCCAATTTAAATGTTGAAATTGTAGGTATGGCAAGCTCTTGAGTGAAAAGTTGAGTGAAAAAGCTCTTGCATAGGTGAGGTCAGCACTTAATGGAGATGATGAAGTCACAAAGTGGAGCCTTCAGCATGGAATTAGTACCCTTGTAAAAGAGACTGCACATAGCTCCCTAGTCCCTCTGCCATGTGCAAGACAAGAAATCTGTGACCAGAAAATAACCCTCACTCAATCATGCTTGCACCCTAATCTTGTACTTCTAGCCTATGGAATGGTGGGGAAAACAGTTTCTATGGTGTATAAGCTAACCAGTCTGTGATCTTTTGTTTTAGCAGGCAAAACAGACTAAGACATTCATACATATGCTCTTAGTTCAGTCAGCTTTGATATTTTGATGATTTTCAGTTACAAAAATCCATACTCATGTTTTAAATTTTTGCCATTATGAAGCTATATCATCAAGATAAAAGACAAAATATTTTATTTTTACCTTGATTCAATATTTTGCAATGTCAGGCATATGGTACATGAGATCCCATTTGCTCCAAAGTACTAAAAGATGACCTGGACATGCAGTAATAATGCTTTATTTATTTTTATTTTTTGATAATATAGTGCCCACTTTAATGGATTATAATTTTATAACATTACTATAATGTTTGTTAGTATTATAAAGATATGATTGTTATATAGGTTAAATAAGATTGTAAGGTTAAAATAGTTAGTCTTAGTGCCTGACAAGTAACAACTACCCAGAAAAGAAAATTAGGTCAGTTATTAGAGCAGAATTTCTTTTACTCTAACACCTCCATTTTTGTTTCCATATTTTACATCTTCAGTTGATGGCACTAACAGCTGTCACTGCCCTGATCATGCATTGCCAGGTCCTACTCAAGTATAATTCTTCCTGCCAGAGTATGCACACATGTCAAAAGCACTAGCCGCCTAGCTTAGAGTGCCATTGACCCCGAAGAAATTTGGCAATCAAAAGGGATCAAAATATTAAGGGAAGTGAGGAGGTGGGGATAGTGCCAGAGTTTTTAGTAACAGTACCATAATAGTAGTGAAAATAGGCTCACATACTTGTTTACAAAGCTGGTTGATTTGCTCAGCACTAATGGCTTTTAGTGCTTCTGGATCTGAAAAGAAAAGTCAAGAGGAAGGGAATGGAGATGACGAGACCCAGTCACAGTGCTTAGTAATATAGATTATATGATTGGAGAGAGACAGACACTGGTGACGGAGTCAACTGTATTTCCAAGACAAGAAATCTAAATGTAAAGAGTTTTAGATATTAATCAACTTCTTTCATTTTCCTTGTTACGGATGTGTGATAAGGTTTTTAAAAATCTACTCTAAAATATGTCTATTTCAATTTTAATACATTTAAAATGAAAATTCTAGGTAATAAAAAACATTGCTATTTTTTAGTTAGCAATGATTTTTCCTTTCTTAGTGGTACATAAAACAATGATACAAATTATACATCTGACACTTGAGGAAACATGGTAATCAATATTCTTTATAAAGTACTTCTCTCTTTTAAGTTCAAGATCAAGTGACCTCTAACACATAGTGACATTAATAACTAAAATTTATCTTTTTCCTTTTCCAGTAACACTTATCACATATACTCTATATAAGATTTTCTTAATGTTTATTGTTTGTCTCCATGCCTGAACGCACATTCCACTAGGAGTGGAATTTTCATTTATGTTATTCTCTGATGTCTCCCTGTTGCAGACACTTCTCCGTAAAAAAAGGATTGCCATTTTCCCTGCACCACCTTACTTGCAGACACTTGAATTACAAGTCCCAGAATGCCATGAATCAGACTTCCTGAGTGGGGATACCTCGGAAGGAGCAAGGTGGATGTATTAAGGGAGAAGGCAGGGAAGAAGAAGCTTGAGGAGAGACATGTAGAGAGAGCTCCTTGGAAGAGATATGTGGGTGAAAAACACATAGGAAGGCTGCTCCTTGGCAGAATGAAGTTAGGCAATGAAGTTAGGCTCATGATGTGATATATTTTGAATTTTGAGTCTCTTTTGTCTTAGTTCTCTAGGACTTGTCTAACCTCTTCCTTGAGGGGCCTTCAGGTCTCAGTGGCCCTGCTTCAGCTCAAGCCTGTTTGGCTGGGCATCTGAATAGGCATTGCCATGAGTTTTGGAGATTTTGGGGAACTATTAGTTGAAAACCTTTTCTCGCTCTCCTTGGGAAACTATTAGTTGAAAACTCTCTTTTTCTCTCTCTCTATTTCTCCCCTCCTTTCCTCCCTCCCTCCATCTCTCCAATTCTATTAAAAATCTTCCATACTAAGAGTATATTTCCTTTGCCTTTGTTTGTGGATGGCTCATCTCTTCTTAAAGTACACACATCTCTTGACAGTTTAGGATCCCCCAGTCACATGCTAACATTCCAATTCATAAAGTAGTGTCTAGCATATACTAAGTCCTCAAAAAATACTTGTTGAATGAATGAAACCTTTTTTTATGTGCTACTCACTCTTCCAAGTACTTGGCATAGATTATTATATTTAACTGTCACAACACATCTAAGATAAGCATTAATATCTTTCACAGTTGGGCAAACCTATGTACATAGAATTTTAGATCACATTGCTTAATATTGGGAAAAGTAGGATTCAAGCCCATTCTGACTCCAGAACTTACATTATACTTGCATTATACTCTGCTACCTCTAATATTGATATATTTCTGTCTCCCTGGGCAAACTCCTATTCTTGTCCTCCCCTGTATTTGGTGCATGCTTCTCACAGTTCTTACCCTTTGAGAATATGGTCAGTGTTCTCCATTGGACTGAGTAGGTAGGGACCTATTCATTTTTGTATCTCCAAGTCCTCACACAGTACTTAGCACTGTGCAGATGTTTAACATCTGTGAAATAAAATGGCTATGTAAATACAGTGTAGAAGGCATTAAAGAATTAAAAGGTTCCTGACAGGTAAAACTTGTAGAACAAACGCAAAGAAGCGCTCTGAAGCTGTTCTGCAGAGAGAAAATTCCAAGTCCAGCTTTGAACTTGTTGAAGAATTGACAAGTAAAAATGTCCATTAGGGGACCAGAAATAAAAAGCAAGGACATAGGTCCTTTTAGGACTAAGCTACAGACTTGCAAATCGTTCTGATAGAAGTGCTAACTGAAGCTATCTGGGAGTGTGTCAGCTCACTAGGGAAAACAGAATGCAGAGAAAAGGGAAAAAGAAAAAGGATGGCATCTTGGAAGATATCTATAGTTAATGGGAGGAAAAAGATATTAAAGAAATTCAGAAGGCTCTGCAGCAACAAAGTCAAAGGAATCTCTCCTGTTTGTGTCCTTGAGTAGGTGTCTGTGATAACTGCTTTGTAACACAGTACAGATTATAAATAAAAGTCTGTGGGCAGCAATAGAAAAACAACACATACGTTTTCAGCGCTACTGGGTCTGTCTGGCCCTGCCCACCAGTGGTTTTGGGATCTACTTAGTTCAGACTAGAGAACACCCACATGAAATTTCCTCTGGATGGCAACAGCCAGCACATGTCTTCCACCTCTTCACACTGACTTCTCTTCGCCTCCTCTCTCCTCCAAACATAGGCTGGGAGATTACACCCCCTTTGTGTCAAAACAGAACATTTGAAATAATCTTATGGCACCCACATTCTTTTATATGTCTTCTACATTAAGTAAGGTGAATTTGGTTTTTGTGATTCTTATGCTGCATTATTATTATCAATTGTTACCTTACCAACACCTAAAAACGTCTCTCCTGATTGCTTTCTTGCTTTGTTGGATAAATCAGTGTTTCTCAATTACTGAACTACAGACTTCCTTGGGTGTAAAGATGGGGACCATTCTTGGAATTCATTGAACCGCTTTGGTGATTCCTTGTCTATCCCTTAGGTCCAGAAAACATAGAATTTCGTTAGCTACCTAAGCAGTAGTTCACACTAGACTACTAGCTTTTGATGTAGAAGAATATAAAAGATATTCCTATGCCTCTGAATCACAAGGTACTAAATGAATGCTCAATAACATTTTTTAATTTATTAATCACACCATGAACATTCTGTATGACCATTATTTTGATCTTTCTGTGAATAAAAGATACTAATGATGACCCTTCTCAAACTATTACTCTATTTATTTAACATATTGTATATAGTATTCAAACATGAATGTGAAAAGATATACTGACATAAAGAATTATAAAACAAATACCAAGGTCCAAAAATAGAACATGGCCAGTACCTCAGAAACCTTCTTTCTACCCTTTCTAATAATACCTGATTTTTTTCTTAATAATTTTACTAGCCATGTATATACCCTAAACAGAACATAAATTTTAATTTTGTCAGATTTTGAACACAAGTAGCAACACATGGTATCCATTCTTTGCTATTCTTTTACTAAATATTGAGATTCACTGAGTTGTTGTAATGTATAAAATTACTTAGCTCCTTTTCTTTACTGCATCACATTTCACAATATGATCACCCGTAATGTATCCATTCTGATATGTTTGAGTTGTAAACTATTTTAGTTATGATAAAAATGGACACCTGTAAGAGAGTCTGTAGAAGAGAACAGCTGAGTCACAGTGAATGTGTATCTCAGCACTGTCCAGCACTCCTGGTGACTGGTGGTGACCATCACGATTGGCCCAGTGCTGTCCACACTATTTACAGGTAACCAGTACTCTGCTTGTCCTTCTGGCAGACACTAACTGGGTGAGATAGCTGGCCACTTGTGGTTACAGTTAGCTCTGTTTCCCCTGTTTATAAAATAAACCCTGGACCCCGAGATATCTTGTAATTGTGTCCTCTATCGGGTACTGCCCATTGACTGGTTAGCCCCTATTGTATAGGCATTGTATTCCAACAGCCCTTGGTTTTTGGTTTCTAGATTCTTTTGCCCTATTGGGTTTTGTGGTTTTTTGTTTTTTTTTGTTTTTTTTGTTTTGTTTTTTTTTTTTTTTTTTTTTTTTTGGTGCTCTTTAATGCCTGGGTGAGCAGAAATTTCAGCCCTATCCTTCTTCCTACCTGTATCCATGAAACCTGTTTCAGTTCACCTGTACTAGAAATGCCACACTATATCTAAAGTAATCAGTGTGAGGATTCAACTTGCTTCATCTGTGTTACTATCAGAAATTTATTTTAGCAATTTGTTGGTCTTATGGGTATCCAGCAGTATTCCATTGAGCTTTTCATATTTATTTCTGTGTTTACTAAAAAGGATATGCATACTTTCTTATATTGCTCATATGCATTTCCTCTTTGGTGCTGTGCATTTCTTCAAAACTAGATTATCTACTTCTTAGTGATTGGTAGATATTATTTCTATGTTCTGAGTAGCAATTCTTTGTTAAATCTTTTACAAATTTCTTTCCCCACATTGTGCTTTTATCTTTATCTTTTTACTGCTCACTTGTTATGGTTGGTAAGCAAAAATTCTTAATTTTCAGGCAGTTGACTTTATTGATCTTTCCTTCTCTGAATGAAAAAATTTCTTCTCAACCCCAAAGTAATAAAAAACATTTTTCCATATAGACCAATACAATTTATCTGAAATCTTTGGAACTAGATGTGTTTAGAACAGACTTCTTTTTTTAATATCACAAAAGTGCTATGGATGACAGCAGTAGTCACACACAATTATTTCTAGAGAAAAACATATGTAGTCACTAAAGTGATAAATAAATGACTATTGTGTCACTAAATTTTTCACCAAATGAGTTTTAAAGAGTTTGATATTTCAGAAATTTAGTGATTTTGTAATTAGTAGAAAAGTTATGGCTCCATGCAATAAAAATGGGATTATTTCAAAACTATGGTGTAGAAACAGACCTTGAATTTATGTGTGAAGATTTTTTACTATGAACTCAAATTAATGACTTAGGGCTATTGGTATTTCCTACTTTTGGCTCAGTTAGTTGTGATATTTTTGCAACTTATATATTCGTCTAAAATTTAATTGCATCAAATTGTTTATGTTTTAACTTTTTGATATCAATAGCTTTCATTTATTAAAATGTTAACATCTCTGCTATTTTGTTCAATATTATCAGATATACATCAATTTTATTAGTCTTTTTCCCAAAAGTTAACTTTTGGATATTTGAAGTCTGTGAAATGCAATGGTACACTAGTGAATTGGCTCTGAACACATAACAAAACACTAGCTTGTTTTCAGAATTCATAGTGTGATTGTTCTCATTATAGATAATTTTGAGCCTCTAATTTGTTACTGCCCATGAAGCTGGGAAGAGATAAGTACAACTGGTTCTCTTGAATCACTTCAGACTCTCTGACACAATACTACTTTTATCACTACTTTTGTTCTTCTTTGATTAATTTCAGTCCTTCGCAGTATTTTCCTCTTCCTATTTTAATTTTACTTTAATTTTAATTTTATTTCCTTTTTCTGACTTGTTGCAGAGGTGTCTAGCTAAATTCCTTTAAGACACTTTTCCAATATACTTAAGTAAGGTTATAAATTTTCCTCTAGGCAGTGCATTACATTAGATTTACAAGTGTTGCTATTATAATGTTCACCTCAAAATATGTTCTCATCATGACTTTTTTCTTTGACCACAAGCAATATGGACTAATTTTTATAGTTAAGGACTCTTAGTAACTTATAGTTTAAAAAAATGTAATGATTTCAGTTTTTAGATTCTGTTAAGAGCTGCTTTATAGTTATGTGGTACATTTTGGTAATATATTTGCACTCACAGAAATGTACATTCTGATTTTGGTTATGTTGTTTTACATATAGTAGGTCGAATTTGTAAATTACATCACTCAAATGTTTTATATCTTTGATTTTTTTGCCTCTTCTAATGATGAAAGCTTGTTAAAAATTACACAATATGACCATATTTTGGTAGCTATCAATTTTCAATATATCTTTTATACATATTTACCATTAAATACACATAAAACTAAATTTTTTAAAATATGAAGTATATTTTTTTCCTACTCAGATATCACCTAAAACTCTTGATTATACTTAAAACATAACTTTTAAAATAAAGATATAAACTTCCCTTGACATATATAGATGGTAAAAAAAAGGGGGTGACTTTGGTAAAACTAAACCAACCTACCGTAAAAGTCCATTAACTATTACAGAAATACTTCGCATATTGTAGAACATATGTTTGGTGGTTTCACAAAACCACCGTGAAAATGTGTATATTGAAATTGGAAAGGATCAAACACTAGCAGTGAGCACAGAACTGTGAATTGCTGTGAGTTTTATAAGCACTTAGAACTTTGACAGGACTTGATGATGGAACAGATGGAATCTGTTAAGAGAACCAGATGCCACAAGACTAAGTGACCTTTTTCACAAACGTGCTTTTACATAAAAATTCTGTTGAGATGGAACTCAGTTCTATATTAAAATTAAATTTCTTTTAGAATATCTGGGGCAGCTTTCTTATCCCTTTTGAGAATACGTCGGTGTTTGGGGAGTAAAAAGGGCACAAATAAGATTAAAACAATACAAATATTAATTTTCCTCATTTTCCTAACCAATTTATACTACCTTCTGCAAACTTCCACTTCAAGCCCACTGACCCTAGCTGGAAACTCTAACCAGGCTCACTTCTAAACCACAGACTACGCCATGGCCGCTGAACGGGACTAAATTCCTTCCCTAGATGTCTCCAAATACCAACTAAAAAGACCTCCGTCCACAGAAGAAAACTTCTAGGGCTCAAGGTGAGGTGATGATGGTGGGAAATGTACAAGGATTACATCTCAAGGAGGTGCTTGGGAGCTCGGTATCCCGATTCTCAGCTTGGTTCGTCATTTGCCCTGGGGTATTTCATTTTCCTTTTTTTTTTTTTCCTCTTTTTCCTTTTTCTTTCTTTCTTTTTTTTTTTTTTCCTAAATCTAGGACACGAGGGGCTAAGTCTTTAAAGCTTCGCCCAACTATCATGATGCAGGTGGGAAACTTCAACACAAAGCCGCCTTATCGGCACAATAAACTGTGTTAGGCGCTGGGACACAGTTAGTCAAACTATGGAAAGCGGCGGGAGGGTAGCAATATATTGTAAGGCCAAATGTGCTCCGTGGAGCTGCCAGATCCAGTCGCGAAGCTGCTCGATCCACTCACGATCCCATTTCACATTCTCAGGCACCGCCTCCTACGCGTCAGCATACCCGGAAGTCACCCTACAGGTAAGAGAACTGGACAGGAAGTCCCGCCCGCCTCGAGCTGCAAACGGTAACTCGCAAGGGTCATTACCGGGCCGGCGAAGTCCGTGTGAGAATTGGAACTGCCTTGGGGTAGTGGAGTCTGCACCACTTTACTCCAAGCGAGCGGGAGCTCCTGAGGCTTTCAGCCCCGCGCGCTCTCTTCCATTTTTTGGTCTGCGTGACCCTTTACTTCCGTCGGCGTCTCAGGGAACCCGGCTCTGCTTTGACCGCGAGTCCGGCTTGCTGGTGGGTCCAAAAGGACACGCATGGAGTATAGACAGGGGTCCCTGACTCCGTTAGCCCTGGTTTCCTAAACTGCTTTTCATTCCCTGCCCAGCTTGGTAATTTCACCCCATGCAATTGTTTGCAAAGTACTTCGGTTCGAACAACGATCTTGTGAATATGCCTCCTTTACCCATGGGGAAACGCTCAAGAGAATAATGTATAAACTGCTAGTGATAGGCTGTGTGCGAAAGCCATGACCCTAACTCAAGGTATTCTGTGACCAAGTTACTGTACCCTAGCGTTGAATTAAGTTACTTGGTGTAGGAGATAAGTTTCACAAGTGAGTGCTCTTACGGTATCGTGAATTTTTAAAAGAGGGCTGTTAGAGGGAAGAACAGTATTTTGTTTCCCTTGCCGTGCTTTCTCTCAAGTTACAAATTCCCTGTTAATGTCGAATGTTGTTTTCACCCACAGATTGCGCCCACTAGCAATGGCAGCCCCATCTATGAAAGAAAGGCAGATTTGCTGGGAAGCCCGGGATGAGTACTGGAAGTGTTTAGATGAGAAATCAGAGGACTCTTCTCAGTGCAAGAAGTTAAGAAGCTCATTTGAATCGAGTTGTCCTCAACAGTGGGTAAGTCATATTTGGCTGTGTTTCTGTTGACTGTTAAAATATCCAGAGTTTACAGCATATGTAGGAGTTTATGATACAAAGCACTGCAGTTTGAAGCATGTCAAATCAATGGTCTGACACAGAGCAAACCTTGTCTGATAATCCAGGTTTGTTTTATATATATCAGGCAAATATTTGGAAAATTTCACCTCACATTTTACAGATCATTGAACAATAACCAGAAATTCTAACCCACTAAATTTTCTCCAAGATTGTCTGATAGTATTTGGTCTTGGGCAAGAATTGGCAAATTCATTGACCTAGAACTACTATCAGAAATAAAATATCCCCAGTTTTCTACCCAAAATCATATAGTTACATACACAATATATAGACAGTTGAAAGTAGAATACACAATATATAGACAGTTGAAAGTAGTTACATACACAATATATAGACAGTAGAAAGTAGAATATCACCTAAAGATTTTGCCATCCCCTGACTCCTGGTTCAAATACATTCCTGCCCTGCTTAGTAGGGAGGGGCCTGTGAAAGGAAACTAACATTGAGCCTAGCCTTGGTTACTAAGTGCTTCATCAGTACCTTTAAGAAGAGGTTGTTGCTCTCAATCTCCAGAGGAGGCTAATGAAGCTTAGAGTACTCCCTAAAGGTCAGAAAAACAACAACTCTAAGTCAGGTTCAGTTGGTTGATGTGAGATTGGAACCTCGACTTAATCACTGTATCAGGCTGAAGTACAGGAAATAGGTGGAGAACAGATACTTTAGTAGATGAAGAGATTTTCTACTCATAACTTTCACCTCAAAAATTTTAATGAGCCTGAGGCATAAAGAAAACCACAAAATGGGTATTATGGAGGGTGGAGGTCCCATTATAGGGAATATGATGCTGGAAACAAATGCTGGGAATATAGATACCATTAGATGATCTCCTCTTTTGGGAAACCAACCACTTGGCTCCTATCTCACCAATAAAGGTCAAATGTCTAACTTGACATATAAGTTGAAAACTGATAAATGTGGGACTTTATGATTGGCTTAATAATTCACTCAAAATGTTATATACATCTTTGGCTTTCCCATGAGATGCATTGAAAGTAATCTTGAAGAAGTAGGTGGAAAATGTAGGCAATTGCGCTGACATCAAGCCTAATTGCTTTAAGGTCTTGATACTACTACTGCCTATGTTGCCTATGTTGTCCTTTCCCCCCTGTGACCTAGTTCTGTTCTTTGGTCTGTGGTCACTGTGAGCAGTGTGGGGCTGAAAACAGAATTTAGGGTCTGGGGGGTGGGAGCATGAGTGATGAAGATGAAATGCCAACCCTTGGAGATCAGACATGGTCAGAGTGTTGGCAGGTTCCAGCCCCCCTACTCCTCTCATTGCATTGATGCTACATCATGCATGCACACATACACACACACACACACACACACATTTTTTCCAGGGAGAATTTTGGTTTTTGATATATCAGGTTGTCACCAGAATCCTGTTTTTTTTTTAAAATACTTATGTCCCAGACCTCATGTCAGGCCTATTGAATTTCTGGAAATAGAACACTTCTTTTGAAAGGGCTCTGCTCTATAGGTGATTCTGGTATGTGTCCATGGTTAGAAATCGCTCTTAACCCCTTTGCTAAGCCACACTTCAGTTCTTCTTTATCCTCTCTCAATTCACTGAAGCCCACTGTTTATTCTCCAACCTAGCAGCTAATACATTTGTCCCACTCTCCTACTTTCAAGGTAGCTACCATTCTCTGCACCAATCAGTTGTTGCTTCTTTATCGTCTCTTCATACACAAGCTGTATGCCATGCCATGAGTTCATCCTCTTTAAGGTCATTGTGTCTTAGTCACAGCTATTGAGTCTCTGCTCTAAGCACTTCAAATGTGTCATGTACCCCATTCCTTTTCACAATAACTGTTACCCAGTTTTATAGATGAGGACACAGACATGTGAAGATGAAGTCACTTCTAAGTGCAGCAACTGGATTTGGGCGAGGTAGTATGAATGCTGACTCCATGGCCTTCCCTACTCCACACACTTCCTCCTGTGCCTTTCATGCAAGGGAAGTATACACAATACTTTGTATAAGCTTCATGTGTTCTAAAAACTTACTTGTAATTCAAGTCTATATAAATACAAAAACCCTTTCTCAGTTGGGCTTTTGCCGTTCACTCCCCTCATTTACCCACTTCATCTCTAGCAGCCACTGCTTTATGGAAGGCTTTTCCTGTGTGTGCCAAATGCTAGTGCTCTTTAGTGTTCCCTTTGATGCTAAGAACTCTCCCAAGGCAACCTTGTCTGTTGCCATAATTTGAAGTACTTACATGCTAATGCCCAAATTGGCATTTCCAGCCAAGCCCTTTCTCCAACCTCAGAAGTACCTGTTGAACTTTACTGTGTAGCTTTTATTCTGAATGATAGAGGAAAACACTGGAGAGCTTAGGAGTAAGAATCAAATGAGGGTATAAGAGGGATGACAATCAGTTGAAAGGTGGTGGCATCACTGAGTTTCTAGCATCGATTCAGCGCCCTAAAGGGACATTGAACAGGAATCAGAGTATGGAATGCTGGCACAGCTGTCGTGTTGGCCAGGGCAAAACCTAAGCTTTGCTCCTGGGAGTAAGGTACACTGGAAGGCAAGATCACTGAAGAGTCAAGGAACTGAGGTGGCAAGGTATTAGAAGGATACTGAAATCCCACAGGGCTTAGGAAAGCATGACTATTGTTAGAGAAAAATGGCAGTGACCTGCAAAGTTACAGATGACTCCCAACAAAGGGAAGCGAGTAGTGTACTAAAACATCCCGATTGGCTTCTGCCACATTTGACGGCAATAACTGTTTTCCCATTTAAAACTTTTCTTCTACAGCACTATTCTTTCTCATTCCATAGCTGAATTCTCTTTCTCAGTCTTCTCCCTTAGTCCTTTGCTCCCTTTTCTCTTGTACTCTCTACTCAGGTATTAGCTTATTACAGTCTTAGCCAGTAGTCATAGGATAAAAATGGAAAGGCTGTTTTCAGAAATGTATGTGACAGGTAGATCGCAGGGGAGAGAAATGGGAGGACATTTGAGTGCATTCTGAGACATTTTTTCTTAATTACTTTCATTTCATTCAGTCTTGTGAGGTACTCAGAAAGGCAAAATACATTGTTCAAGGTTAGCTAACCAATAAAGTAGTGGAGGGGAATTTGAATATTTAGCAGTCGTAACACATGATTTAAGGAGGCTAGAGAAACCAATTAAAGAGTTGTTAAAACAGTCCAAGTGAGAAATGATGAGGTCTGTATTGTGTGATCAAGAAGGGGAAAGAGATCTCATATCTGAGTGAATAATAGTGCAGTCACTGAACGGGTACTAAAGAGGAGATAAACTTTTGGAGAGGTGCACAGTTCTACACAGATTGAGAAAGAAATATCAGAAGGACTACTAAATGGAAGTGTACATTAGGCAGTTCCAGACATGACAGGAGATACAGAGGTCTAGTTAACTTGCCACAGAAATGTTAAGGACATTATCCACTTCCTCATCTGGCATTTTTATATATTATGCCTGTCCCAGTCCAGTCTGCCCAAGAGCACCAGAGGTAAACCTGACATCCAGATTTAAAAGGTGTAATGGCAAAACTAACCACCAGAACTGTGAGCCTTTCACCAACCAAAGGAAAGGAATTATCACAGATTTGTGGGAAAGGGTAGGATTTAGGTAAAACTGAAATGAAGCGGTGTTTTGATAGGCTCAGAGCAAAGCAGGGCTGTGTAGAAAGAGGTCATCATCAGCTCTGGACTGAGAAGTGGACCCAAAGCCCATTTTCTTTACAGATAAATGCTGAGTGTCATGTTCAGATATCCCTTATTTGAAGCCCTGCACTTGGGAAATCAAGGCTGCTCTTAAGAGCCTCCAGGCAGAAGTTGATGTTTCTTTTTACCTGTGTAGCTTCAAAGGTGTTTCTTGTGGTCATGATGTTGAAGAACAAGGTTTTCTTGGTGAATAAAAAAGCAATTGTCACTCAAAGGGGCCCAATAGAACAGTCCATGGCTGGACAGTGTGTCCTTCCCCTAAATGTTAACTTGGCAGCTGACTGTATCTCTTATCCCCAACTTAAGACGGCGCAGGGCACGTTTCTACATTTTCAGTCTAAGCTAATTTATCTTATGCTCCACTGAAATGCTTACAAATTAAATCTTAAGAAAAGCTTTTAACAAAATGACCAGTGTTTTCTAACACTGAAAATGCAAGGTATTCTTTGCCTGTCTGCAGTGCAGCTCCGATACAGACATGATGACAGTTTAGTTAGGTTGACCTTGCTTTTCTACTTCTGAGAGTTTATAGATTCAGGGTATGGGGCTTTAGGATATTTCAAATCCTCTATGGCAAGAGAAGAATATAAAAATTAAAATGAAGTGTTAAAAATGTATTGACATTTTACCATGAATTTACAATTGTTTACTAGGTGTTTATCACTTTAAATGAATGTTTCTGGGTGAGATGAAGTTGATAAAAAAAATCATAGCTGATGAGTTAGCAAAATTCACTGAATTTACAGTTGATAACAAAAACCTGTAAATGTCTTTAAACCACGAAGTCCAATGACCTGAGAGCTCTATGAACTCTGTGAATTCGCACGGAAGGGTAGAGAAACCAATGCATATTTCTTGAGGACAAAGTCCACGGTTTACTCAGTTATTCAAATTCTCCACAGGGTCTGTAACCCAAAAAAGGCTAGGACTCAGTAGGTTACATCTTCAAGAGACTTACATACCAAGTAAACTGATTCAAAATGGTTCTAGAATTGATGCTCAAAATTTATGTTGAATACTTTGTTACATTGGAATTTTTGCTTGTTGGTCTGAGCTACATAACTTATTCTTGTTTCAAACCCCTCTTTCTTAACAGATAAAATATTTTGATAAAAGAAGAGACTACTTAAAATTCAAAGAAAAATTTGAAGCAGGACAGTTCCAGCCTTCAAAAACCACTGCGAAATCCTAGGCTTTTCCTGTTTTTCAGAAAAGTTGAGAACATTATATCTGGACATTAAAAAGTTTTTCACTGATTTTGGGACAATAGTTGAACCATAATAAACATCAGTACTTGATCCATATGTGCAACTCTTGGTAACTAAAAATGGTGAAATAACAAGAAAGACATTCAAACTATGAGGAATTAAAATAAAGTGGCACAAAACATGCTTAGTTGTAATTTAGTAAGAAATCTATATTTTAAGAACATTAAAACCCATTATAAAAAACATAAACTCTTGTATGTCTGGATTCTGGGGTTAGTCAGCAGATATTCTACATAGATTCTATAGACTGGAATAGGTAAAGTAACAGGCCACCTACAAAAAATCCTCTACTACCATACTTAAAGACAGTGGTTGCTTTTCCCCCATTACTGATAACAAGATATGGATGGCCTCTCACTTTTCCTACTGAACAATGTACTGGATTCCTAGCTACAATAAGACAAAAATGAAATAGAAAGGACACAAACTGGGAAGGAAGAACTAAAATTGGCTCGTTGATGATCTGTAAAAAGCTGCAAACAAAAAAGTTCCTAGTCAGTGATTCTTAAGAAGACAGAGGGAAATAAGCTCAGTACACAAGAGAGCACATTCCTTCCTGTACACCACCAATGAAGAACAAGAGTTAAGATAGATAGATAGATAGATAGATAGATAGATAGATAGATTAGATAGATAGATAGATAGATAGATAGATAGATAGATAGATAGATAGATAGATAGATAGATAGATAGATAGATAGATAGATAGATAGATAGATAGATAGATAGATAGATAGATGATAGATAGATAGATAGATAGATAGATAGATAGATAGATAGATAGATAGATAGATAGATATTTACAATGGCACTGAAAAAAAGTGCTGATTTGATTCTATATTTGTATGGAAAGCTATAAGCCAAAAAAATTCTGAAAAACAACAAAGTAGGGGGTGAGGGTTCATATTAGTAAATTGAACTAAATCTTTGGTGGTGGTTGCTGTGTGGTTTACACATTTATTCAAGGTAGGAGACTACATGCCCTCCACCCCCTACCCAACTTGAATACTTTCACAAAACAATAAATAAAAATTATTGAGCAAAATGTTCAAGAGAAATAGTATATTAGTATGGCCTCTGAACATCTTCCAAAAATACTTACTACTGTGGTAGCAACCCCCAAATTCTCTGCTACTCCTTTCTAAGAGGTGAAGCTCACTCCTTTGAATATAGGTTAGGCTTACCTTTGAATATAGGTTAGGCTTGGTGACTTGCTTATAGCAAACAGATTGTAGAAAAAAATAGTATGACAAACACTGCCTTAAGTGACTTAAGGTGGTAAGTCACACTGAGATGTGATGAAAGATGGGCACTTCATCACTTCAGTACATTTTCCTTAAAACCCATGCCCTCCATCTGATGATGAAGAATGTCAGACAAACCCACATTGTAAGCATGCAAAATATCTGGTCAGAACTCTTCGATTATCAAGATCATGAAAGACAAGGGAAAACAGAGATTGGAAGAGACAAATGTATTGGAGTGTTCTGTACAGGCTCCTAGAACATAAATAGAATATTAGTGGCCTAAAAGGAAACCTGAGGACAGCTTAGATTTGTGGGCTCTAGTTCAGTGAACAGCAGCATCAGTTAATTTCTTGATTCTAATATCCATGGTGATATAGGATCCTGTCAGAGGCATCTGTGTGAAGGGATATGGAAACTTCACACAGTTAAAAGTTCATTGCTGGATGGTAATAAAGTTACCATCAAATAAATTAATCCAAATATAACAACAACAACAGAAAAAAAAACAAGAACAGTAAATCAACCTTCCTGGGTTCCATTCTTACTTTTGGGATTGATATGCAAGAGCAAATCACCTCAGCTCCATGTTGACAGTTATTAAATTATTTTTAACCACAATTTGCATTCCCACAGTAAAGGTGATGCAAGAAAACTTTCACAAAAGCTTCATATGAATGATTATCACCTACTTCATGGCTTTAAGGATAAAACCTATTACTTAAGCATGAACTGGTTTTTCTATGAACTGCATAGAAAAACCAGGTCAGCATCATGTCAAGCATGTTCTCTCCCTGGAAATAAGTAGATACAAGATAACAGGACCTTTGCTTTCTAGCCCTCATGCTTCTTTATGAATAAGGCTCTGGGATTCATGGATAACAGCTGTCTTAATTCTGCCTTATTCCTAGCATCATTCCCATTTCTGACAATACTAGTTTTTAGGAAATAAATTAGCTTTTTATTTTACATTGCTGTATATCTCTAATTGCTTAAAACATTTTCTTAAAGAAGCAATATGTTTAAAATATTTTATTAAAGGGAGAGCATATAGTAATAACTTTAAGGCACATGAAAAAATTTTAGCATTAAATTGCAAGAAAAATACACAAATTATCCCAGCAAATTTCAGAATCCATTGTCCGCAGTTTTAAAAATAAGTTTCAACAGCACCAATATATTTCATTTCATATAAAGCACAGACTTCAGGACTCAGTGTCTCTGTGCTTAAGCAGCTGTTGCCTGGTGTACTCCCAAATGAGCAGAGCTCCACTCACATGGACATTAAGGGACCGGATGATGCCTTGTTGAGGGATTTCCACACAAACATCCAAATGCTGGATGAGTTTTGCTGGAATCCCTTCACGTTCATTTCTGGTGAAGACAAATGAGAAAAGAAAGGTTAGTTTTCTTGTGGTAAGCACCTTTACCTCAGACTGGGAGAGATAAACTTAACAAAGTGATGTACACCTGTGGTCTCAAGAAAATAACCAAAAGTGTCATAAAAAAGATTATGGCTCAATTCTGTGTTCACCTGACTTTCCCAAACAGGTGCAATTAAATAAAAACTAGGGGATACTTCCCATAAATATTCCAAGCCAAAAGTCAAGTGCATATCTAATACTAGTTGGAGCCTAGGTAAACTGTAAACTATGTGAGATATTTTCTAAACTGACATTCAGTATATAATTAGCAAGAGAATTGTCTTACCCCAATACCAGCAGAGACTTCTCAGGAAAGCAGTACTGGGTTAGGGTCAAACTTTTGGCAGTCTGTTCCACACCAATTATGGCGTAACCTTCTCCTCTTTTCTGTTGTAGATAATCAACAAGCTGGGGTACTTTTACCTTGAAAATCAGTTTAAAAAGAATATTCAATCCATTATTGCTTTAGGGTAAAATCAGAGTTTCCAAACAATTTTGTTAAATCAAGCTTGTTAAAGTATTTTTAAAGGAAAAGGACAAAATTACATACCATAAGAAAAAAACCCTCCAACCACATACATTTATATAAATTATTCCTAAATCAAGAGTGAGTTGCAACAGGTTACATTTCATAAAAAAGAATTCTATGTTACTGATAAATTTCTAAATTTCTATAGCAACATGAAAAAACAAAACAAAAGATGTGAGCTGTATTTTATGTATCACTAAAAAATGAATCAAAGATTACCTTGTACACTGCAAAAGGACTGATACATAAAGGTTATATACTACAGATGGTTTTAGCAAATAGAATATGTAACAAATGACATGGGTGACATGGTGGTGGGAGAACCTTAGGGTATACAATGATGTAAATGTGTGTGTGATAAATAAAAAAGATTTTAAAGTTTAATAAAAAATAAATAAATCACATTCCATCTACCTCCACTAACGGAAGCCACTGCTCTGCTGAAACACTGAGATGCTGAAACTGTCTGTCTTTGACACATTGCAGATTGCCAACAACAAGCATAGAGGCTCCAAACACCTCACAGGTTCGGCACAGTCCTACATAGAACAAACTGGAATTAATAACTGCAGTAAATGCCAAGCTCAATATGTCCCACATGACTCTTAAAAGTCCCCAAAAAGGTTAACTGTGGAAAAGACAGCCAAAAATGGTACTGGATAGATTAAAAACTTTAATGAATGAAAGACTTTGAGGAACCTCCCTTAAATACTTCCATTTTACCTCCTAAATTGGTTGGCTTATCAATAAGTGAGGCCACTACAATCAGTCCATTAACTGACTTTCCAAGTTTGGCAGCACGATCCTGAAATATTAACTCCACATCCAAATCTGGAACACTGTTTTTCTTCCATGGTATAATCTTCTTCTGAACATTAGTCCACTCTGACTGATTATCTGCTTCTCCTGAGTTAGAGCCTAGGAAGGAAAAACATTTCTATATAAACTTTTCTCTCACACCCTCTATGTATTCATTTAAACATGTAACTACACTTCAAAAGTTTAAAATGAGATTAACTAAAGATTTAGAAATAATTGTCACATTCTGATAGTAATTTTAAGTTGTCAAATTCAATTCTGATCAAGATTTCATGAAAATTCAAGTTCCTTTTTAAAAACATATGTATTTTAGTTTATCCCAAATTGGGAAGCATGTTAGAATTCATTGGTATGGTATCATAGTTTGATAGCACTTTTTTTCTTAGAAGTACATAAAATGGTGTATTTTATAAAAAATAGTGTATTATATTAGATTTTTTTTTTTTTAGAAATAGTATATTCCTGAAAAAATAGCAAACTGGTTCTTAAATCATTTTATAAATACTTGAGGAAGCTTTCCACAGTGAAGGAAATTCTCTGAAGCAATGCCCTCCTGCCTAACCCAATGAACACAGAGACTATTCCCAGTCTGTCCGGCTGCAGTGTTTTGCTATCTACTACAGGACTGAGATTTCCTTTTAGGTTTTTCCTCCATTCGTTCACACTGCTGAGCAATCCAGGAGCGTATAGATCACTGAGGATGGAAAAGACATACAAAGAGCTAGGGTGTGGCACCTATGCAGTGAGATAGGCCCCCCCACATAGGGAGTTACTGGTGTTTGGAGGACCCCACACAGGGAGTGACTAGTGTTTGGAGGAGGGAGGATAAAGAAGTAAGATCCAGGAGTTTCAAGGGGAGCACAGTACAGACTACAGATATAGTAACCACATAGGGCATAGAAAGAAGGTGATTTCAGGCATACTTTGCTGTAACCCACCGCCTTGTAATGGATGGAGAAGGATGGCTCAGACTAAATCATAAGAACCTTATATATAATAATAAAGCATTCATTCTGCAGATCGGCACCATATGTTTTTATTTAAAAAGGGGTATTAAATACAGAGTATTCTTGACTTACGATGCTTTGACATGATTTTTTTGACTTTACAATGGTGGGAAGGTGATAAGCTTTCAGTTAAAATTACAGAATACTTGTTTTATAAGGAGAGTCTGTACTGGTTTTGTGTTTTAGAAAAATCCCATTTAAATGTGATATGGAACCTAAGTTGGGACTAAAAAACCATTAGTTTAGTTAAAGACAAACACTGCCTATATTAACTCACTGTAAGGGGACTAACAAGGAGCAGACAACAAATCTGGGAAACAAATAACCAAGATATGGGAATAGATCATGTGGCAGGGAGAAAACTGGAAGGGAATGACATCTATGATGATCAAGTAATGCTATAAATGGAAAGGGTTTACAGCAGAGGCAAGTTTGGGCAGAAATTAGACTGGGATACATTGAGTTGAAAGAACTGTGGAATTATCTTGGTGTCAATGCCCAGCATATTCATGAAAGAGGCTGAGCAAAGATGAAGATTTGAAAGTTAATGTTTTAAAGGTAGTGATTTCAAGTTGTAGAAATTTAATTAAAATATTCATAAGGGAACATGTGGTATAATGAAAAACCAGGGCCAATGAAAACATGCAGGAGCTACTAGCTTTTAAATCTCAGCATAAAAACCATACTGCAATATCCCTCTCTTTACCAAAACAAATAAAAACAAATGGAAAGTTCGTTGACCTTCTCTCCACCCAAGTAGCACCCCATTTCTCTGCTCTACTCTCTTGCTGAACTCCAATCATTAAGAACATATGTTGCTCCTTTTTCTTTCCTCCCAGTCTCTGTCCCACCCACCCCAGTCATCTTGTCCCCCTACACAAAAGAAATGACTCTTATACCATCTTTTGCCCCAAATCTTTATGTTCTTTATTTTGATTATACTCTTCCCCCAGATCTTTGCTTGACTTTCTCATAATTTCATGTAGGTCTCTGTCCTATGTTAACTCCTTAGAAAGTTTTTTTTTTTTATTATCTGCCACTATCTCTTTACCCTGCATTATGTTTTTCATTGCAATTTTTCCTACCTGACATTATCCTGCTATATCTATTTAGCCTTGTCTCCCTGTGGAGCAATGTAAGCTCCACGAGGGCAGAGATTTATGTCTCATGTCTAGACATTGGAGACAATCAATCAATCTTTGTTGAATGAGTAAATTTAAGGTGATGGCTTAAGATGCATTAGTGAACCAACTAGTGTTTACTTAAAAATACAAAAAAATTTCATCTTCCCAGAACTCACCTCTAGACATATTGAATTAAAATCTATGGGTGGGACATAAAAATCTAAAATTTTAATAAATTGTCCAAGGGATTTTTGACAACAATTTTTGGAAAACTACCAAATTTTAAAGAACCACAAGTATAAGAGGTATGTGGGAAGAACTCATAATGGAGAGTGAGGAGGGTGAGATTTTGTTGTAAAATCAAGACAAAAAAGCTAGCAAATAAATGCTATACGAAGGTCAAATATAATATCTCTTAAGATTTTGTAAAGAAGGAAAAAGAAAGTTTTTATTTTCTAAAATGTTTTGTGATGGGTTTGTAGGTTAGGACAAACCAGAATGAGGATAAAACTGATGAGGATGAAAGTGATGGAGATAATGAGATTATAATGAGATGATGAGATTGTACTACTACACAGCTGTGATTAGCTGTGATTTTCAATGGGAGAGGTGATACTGAACCCTGGTATTTTTTAGGTCACTTCTGTGAAGTGAAGGAGGAAGAGATGAGCAATCAAGGGAAATGTAGGTCACAGCAAAAACTGAAGGCAAGGAGTCCGTGTAAAGGAGTTAAAGATACAGAAGAAAGTAGGGATAATACATGAGTGATGTCCAACCAGACTGAGACGGGACTGGAATCATGAGTTTTGCTTTAGTCCTGAATGAGACAAGAAAGGAGATTTCATAATATGGCTCTTTTTCAAATATTTATTTTTATAAAAATATACAGTGGAAGAACTAATGAATATTAATACTTCAAAGAAAGAGAACCTACTAATTTTTTTCTAATAGAGCAGATCAGGCTTTCTGGCTTTTATGACCAAGGCTAACCACAGTTAAAAGTACTAGTTACAGATCTATCACATTTTTCATTGTCTTTTCTCTAACAGCAGAGATCACCCTATGAGTAAAAAGTGGTATCGACTATCCATTATAAAGAATTAAAATGATAAGCCTAACCAAAAATAAAACAAAATGAAAATTCTTTTTACCTATGTCCTGTTGAGACCAGTCACCTGGTTTTAGTTCACAAAGTCCAGTTGAAGAAAGGTACCACTGAAATCCTGCATCTAAAGGAATGTCAGTGAAGCTGGTAAATTTATCAATTGCAATCCATTCATCTTCAACAAGGCTGGAAAGACGCGGAAGGATGTAAAATATAGTCTGAAAGATAATTATATAATCTGAAATTTTTGCCTTAAATATAGCAAAGAAATATGACAACATGTTTAAAATACAATTACTACTTATTTTTCTTCAAAATTATGAGAGTTGGTAAATTTGCACATCCTCATTTATATCTTGTTTCATTGTATTTCTCATCTTGTCTACTGAAATCAAGGAATTAATTTAGAAAATCCCTGAAACACGAGGTAAGTCTTCTACTCGGATATTTCTAAATGTATGTATAAACCACTGTGCTCTTAAGAAAGGCATAATCTTTTGAAATTAATCAGTATTAATACTGGACATTTGGATGCTACTTATTTGTAAGCAGACACCTCATAAGCAATCAAGTTCAGCCTCTTCTGGTGGCAAATTTTCCCTGTACCAGCAGACAAATTTAAAATCCAAACTTTGCTTGACTATGTATTAGTTGCGTAGTATTAGATGATTCACTTAATTTTTTCTTGGTTTCAAGTTCCTCATTTATAAAATGAGTATAAAATCAGGTTAAAAGAATATGTGGAAGTGTTTTGTAAACCACATAGTGTGATTAGCACTGTCAATAGTAACTATTTAATCATTACAAAAATAATCCTACTTCCCTTTCTTTACCAACTAGAAGAAAACTGAGAACCAGAAAATCATCAAAGGTAAAATGGCACATGAGAAGGAGAGGAGCAAATAATAATCAATTTTATAATGAAGTAATAAAAAAGAGTCTCCATAAAAAAGTCTTTAGGACAAGTTTTCCCCCATGAAAGTGGTATTTGTGCACATTTAAATAGACATGATGGCAACTACATGTTTATTAAGTAGATACTATGTATAGTCCCAAATGTACAAAGATGATTTTTGTGAGCCACTATTTTTTTTTTGAACTTACACATAGTAATGATTTGGATCATTAATGGAGAATGAAATGTATGAGAGTGAGGTGATGAAAGGCAAGGATAGTGAAAGAGGGAAACAAGGAACTTACTCCTGCTGGAGAACTGAATAGAAAAAGTTGACTTAACACTACAGAGTTATTAAAAGAATCCTTGAGAAAGATGTCAAACAAAGCACTCTGGGCGCTAAAGAACACAGAACAGAGCATGTTAAATATCTGAAGAATCCTAAATAATTTTTGCAATGAAGCAACAATAAGTATACATTAATATTCGATGATGAATATCTCACAAATACTGATGTATTTTTAGAAACCAGTTTTATTAGTAAGCCACAAAAAAAAAAAGAACTAATGCTTATTAATTAAAGTTACTGATGCTTCCAGGTTCTTTAGAGGAAAGGTCCTACATCATATATTTAAAATTCAAAGCAGAGTATTATAAAAACAGTTAAAAGAGGGAGAAAGTAATACAACTTACAGTTTAATAATTTACATATTGTTAGTAAATTTACATGCTTTTTTAAATAAATATTTTCATGGCTCTTAAAATTAAATAAGTACATTTTGTTATAATCTATAATGTGGAATACCATTTGCTATACAATTTTATCACCCAGAACCTAAAAAATGCAATTAACAGAGATCTTTTTGCTTGTTCTTTAACAACGGGCTTCATTACAACAAAATCTCACCTGCATAAATGTTCTCACTCATTTCCTTTTTATGTCAGAACAGATTTCTGTTTATTGTTAAATATTCCCCCTTCCAGTGTTTACAAGCCAGACACTGCCTAAGAAATAGAAAGTGAAAATGACTAGCCAATTTTCACTGCTTAAGAGTGAAATGCAAGCAAGTCATCTGCATAAAGTGACAAAATAAAACTTAGAACATTACAATGTTAGGTGATGTTTGCAAACAAGGGGAAAAATGTTAACCTAATTATAACCCTTCAACAACTATGGCAAGAAGTATGAGATTTAAAGATATAGAGAATTTACACAAAATAACAGAATTTAGAAATGGTAGTCTCTGCTTACCTCCAGACAATAATCTTTAAGTGGGTGAAATGTTGCAAAAAAGAAATGCTCTTGGATGCGTTGCCAATTCTTCTTGGCATTCCTAATGATTAAAAATATGATATGAGGTATGGAGAAATGAAACAATTCTGGTAAGGGAGAGATAGCACTTAGATATCTTAGGAAGGTATTGAGACTTCAGAATGAATGCAAATTTTATGAATTTTATACTAAGATTTTCTTTTTTTTTTTTTTTTTGAGACTAGGTCTTGCTATTTTTGCCTGTGGAACCGCAGTCTCTCGTTGCCCGGGGTACCACAGACTCAAGTGATTCCCAGCCTCAGCTTCCCAGGTAACTGGGATGACAGGCGCATGCCACCACACCCAGCTTTTTTTTGATACTAGGTCTCGCTATGGGCCCCAGGTGGGACTCAAACCGCGATCTCTAGCCCCTGCCGCTTCATAGGCTGAAGCTTACAGGCATGAGCCACCGTGCCCAGCTATACTAAGATTTATATACACATATCTCCAAGATTAACACATTTGAAAACTGACACTAAATATATACTAAATGCTGTAATTAATATGTCAAATATAAAGAAAATAAACTACAGGTAACATAAAAAGACAAGTTTAAAATCTAACCCTTGAAAGTTAACTGTAGAACTGAAGCATCTGGAGGAGGTAAGAACAAACAGGGAAGGACACACAATGAACTATGGTGGTGGGTTCTGAGTAATCTGGTGGTGAGATCTGGTGGCAGTATCTAAATATTACCTCAATTAAAGTAAACAAAATTTTGTTTAAAAAAATACACGATATTTTGAAATAAAACTCAAAAGTCAGACACAGAAATCACTTTTAATTTCAAGCAAAAGTGACTCAAAAATAATGAAACCCAATTTTCTGGATATAAAGTAAGCGGATCAATATAGAGAAATGTGCAGAGGCCTGCGCTCCATCAAATGTATCGGGAAGTAATGGTGGTTATCAGTGGACAAGGATGGGGAAATACCTCACAGCATCAGCCTGCCAGGCTTAGGGGAACAAGGGAACTATATAAGAAAACTGGATTAAATCCCTTAGTCTTTCTCTGGCAGCAAATTTTTTTTTTATTTATAATAGAAAACTGTTATGTAAATCACTTTCACTCTGAAGAATCATAACAAATAACCAAACTTCACACCAGCTTTCATAAAACAATCAAACTTAATGTAATCAGGTTTTAAATACTGAACATATTTGTCAAGTTTTAAAAGGGAAGAATAGGTAAGGATAAAAATTATTCAGGGCCAGCAGACTTCAACTTAATTCATGATCAGCAACCAAAAGGTAAGTGACAATTTCATGACATTCCCGGGCAAGATCCTCTTGCTATGGCCAATTTTCAACTTTCCAAAATTTACTGCTCCTCTCCTCACCTCTCATACCTGCAGATGACTATACTCGCTCATCACTGGATGACAAGCTTAGATGAGCAATCTTTCATCTCCAACAATCCCTGTGCACCTGTCCTCTTCTCTTTCACTTCCCAGAGTCCTTCCAAAGACAAGACCCCAATTTGTGCTTGAATCCCATTTCTTTGGGTTTTGATCATTTTTCCCCCCACTTTTAAATCATCTCCACTCCCAAAGCTAGTCTTTCAAAAGGGCTTTATGTCTAATCTAAAAAAAACTAAACAAAAGCCTATTTAAGCGCCCACCAGAAGAGAATGTGTGAAAACCTAAGGTGTGGGCACACAGTGAACAGCAGGTAACTGCAACAAGTCCTACTCCCACAACCCAAGAAGAAATGAGACTTTCAAGCCCAGATGAAAAAGACCAAGAATTGTAGGTGCCGGGGATACACTTGGAATCACAGGTAAGGCTACACGATGGCTTACTAATTTTAATGACTAGACTGTGCTGAGAACAGTCTAGTATACTGTTTTTCCAGTATACTGAAACATGTCTAATTTTAATGACTAGACTGTGCTGAGAACAGTCTAGTATACTGTTTTTCCAGTATACTGAAACATGTCTAACTGTGACATGTGAAAACATGTTCACTCCCTTTCTTTGCCCTTATGTTCTACATCTATAACTTCTCCTATCTCCCCACCAAATCTTTTCCCTCTGTTCTATAGTGTACATAAATCTTAATGTTGAAATTTGCTGAACTGATTCTCTGAGCCCCCCCATATCTCCTTATCCATTTGATGACCAAAATGTCCCTTTTCATCAAACGTGTCAAATGCTGCTGCAGGTAAGAGTATAAGGTAGTTTGTGGCCAAGAAGTACCTGATACCATCTGAAGCTTTATGATGATTCATGAATAGTCTCATTTGTGCCATGTGCTAACATTAAGGTCAAGGCAAATGTCTTATATGCCACGGGTCCTCCAAACACTATTTCATGTGCCTCCTAAGCAGTTTCCAACTATTATCAGTTTGTTTATGTAAATTAGTGGATGTTTCCAAGTTACTAGAAAAAAGCCTTTTATGCTGAATGATACTGTCTGGAACCCTGAATTTATAAAAGTCTCAGCATTATTGGATGACTATGATCAATAATAATAGAAAAATAGTAAAGGAAACAATAATAAACCTTAGGGATGAGGAAGTAAGTTCATATACCAGAGACACTTAGAATCTGTTAGCCTGCTTCTGTCTGTTGACTTTCAATCTCAAATTGGTGTGGGAGAAAAAGGGTTTTACAAAATACTGTAAATCATCCTCAGTAGCAGTATTTTAGTTAATACTGAGCTTCTGAGTAGATTTTGAGAAACAGAAGAGCTCACTTAGAAACAAAATGGAAAAAAGGATCCATATTTAATTAGTACCATGAGGGGTTCATGACTTATCTTTAAAGTCAGATCATGTTGCTTCTTAGCAGTGTTTTCACAGCAAAGAGTGATAACATTTGGGTATTCTGTGGAAAATTATGTATAAAAGGAAAGATCAAGAATCAAAAGAGCAATGAAAGGTCAAGATGTAGCTGACAACAATTTAAAATGCCATCTGGACCTTAAGCAGTGACCTAAGTGCTCCAGCACATCCTCCCCGTGCTCGACTAGATGTGAAAGGATGGAACAAGACTTACTCACCCTGCTCCATGCATGTTTTCCACTTGACTAAGACTGGATTCAATAATAGAAGTCAGTGCATCAAATTCCTCAATTTGCAACAATTTGCACATACCCCAAATTTTCTTAAGAGCAAGCAGTGCATACAGTCGAGTACTAAAATTGTGATTGAAACACCACTGCAGTACGATAACAAGAGCTTGTTTCAGAATCATTTTCTGAAAAGAAAGGAGGAAAACAATTCTTCAAATGTAAACACAAATAATTTTATCCATGATTGTGTAATCAAACATACGGTACATAAATGACAAAAATGCTATCTTGTCAATTTTACTTCTTTGGCAAATTTTTCACTTCCCTTCTATATAACTATAATTCTCAATCTGTGCTTTGCTCAAATTTCTTTAAGTGTTTAACTAATTTCCTTTCTAGTTCCTGAATGCAATCAGGATAGCACACTGCACTTAGCCATATGTCATCCTTGCTGCCTCTCGGTTGTTCCTCAAATTCCCTGGTTTTTGACAACGTGGTCAGTTTTGAGGAGTAGGAAGATGTTACGTAGAAAATCCCTTGCTTGCAGTTTGGATGACATTCTCTCATGATAAGACCAGGGTTATGGTGTTCGGGAAAAACAGAGGTAAAGAGTCATGTTCATCACATCATCAAGGCTAAACGCTATCTATGTGACCACAGAGTTACTCTTTTACCCTCTTTCCATACTCCTCCACTCTTTGGAAGGATGTCACCAATACAGCCCGCACTTAAGTACGAATGTCTATATAAGTTATGTGGATATTTAAATCCACACAGGAAACTGGTTGTCTCTACCATCCATGCACCCATTCAATCACTTATTTATATCAGTATGAACCCATGGGTATTTTATAATATGGGTTGTAATTCAATACTATTTAATCAGTTACTCGGACTATTTCAATTTTTGCTTTTTGGACCTCTTTCAATTGGTTCCTGGGTCTCTTACCTAATCATCGTGTGTGTGTGTATGTGTGTGTGCATGCGCATGCATGCATGCATGTATGTATGTGCATGCATGTGAAGCATTTCCTTACTTCCAGTAATACAATCTGCTCCAGACTTATCTTGTATAGTTTCTGCCCCATTCTAGAATTAGCCATTTCTCCGATGATCGTTGGTTCCTTTTACTAGATAATGGTATTAGAAAATCAAGATCTGAAAGCTGAGTATAGTACTTTTATGTGTGGTGAGGAGGGTGGGGGGAATCCACCATCACTCTCAATAGAGACTATCACCTTTCTATGAATCCTACTCTCATACAGGATGGTACTGCTTAGGCATGACTGGGAGGGAGAACCTTTTTCAGCCTTGAAAATGCTTCCACTAATACCAGTTTGAGTAGTTTTCCTGCTGAATACTCAAAATATCATCTCCTTTCATTTGCTGGGAAGGTGCATATCCACTAACAAAGCTGACAGGACAATACACAACTGTGGCAGTTAAGAAAGCACTTTTCTTTCTTCCCTTTCTTGTACTTTTGAGAGAACATTTAGTGCTGTGACCTGTCCTGTTAGACAATAGTTTATCTATTTAACTTAATAGATAAGACAATCTTATCTGCTGAGGAAAGATCCCACACACGAGGTAAGTAATATACTTTGAAGAAAACAGAAATCTGAAATGACTGCTTCCAAGAAAGTCTTTAACAAAAACACATTTATCAAGTAACAACGGACATACTAGCAGAAACAAGTCAAAAAGAGAAAGACAGAAATCAAATGGTCTCACTAATATATGGGACATATTGAAGAAAAATAAATAAATAAATAAACAAACAAACAAATAAATAAATAAAGTCATGAGGAAAAGACAAAACAGGCTGAGCACCAAACTGAAGCACACAACAATGGACAGAAGGGAAAGGGGGAGGGGGGAAGGGGGGGCAAATCCCTGGGATTGCAAAGATGTGAAATTTACATATAAATAAAAAAATTATTATTAATAAAAAAAACAATTATAAAGGAGTGACAAACAAAGTAAACTGGCTTGGCCTTTCCTTAGTTATCTTGGTTTAGATTTTCTTCCCCCCCAGAAGATGTTGAAATGGGATCGCTACTTAACAGTCATTCTTTTTAAGACTGCTGGTTTGAAAATAAAAAACAGAATATGTAATATACAGCAAGTAAAAAAAAAAAAAAAAAAAAAAAAAAAAAAAAAAAAAAAAAAAAAAAAAAAAAAAAAAAAAAAAAAAAAAAAAAAAAAAAGGCCTGAATAAAAAACTTACTTATCCCAGATCTAACACACCAATCATGCAAGACAAAATTCACTTTCAGAACTTAAGACTATTCTTGAACTATTTCATCAACCAACCACAGTATTTTCTTGTCAATCTTTACTCTTTCATTAGATAGTAAGCAAATCTCTCTTCTGTATTTAAAAAAAATGTAACATCTGATGTTATCTGCTACATTAGCTTCCTTGCTCTTACCAGAAGGTATTAGCACAAGGTTTCACAAAACTATGACTAATCACTACTGTCTGGTTGGCAGACACTGTATACTATCACCACTTTTTAAGACATGATTTTAGAGGTTAAAATATGGTGGACAGAGAAATATGTCTTAGAATTGATATAATAGGTTAAAAACTAAATTTGGTTATCCCATCAATGTTTAAAGACAAAAGCACTTAGGAAAATTCTAAGAAATCTTTTTATGCCCTGTATTTTTATCTTTCAACAGAAACAATAGTTCTTATTTCATGTTGTTTTCTTAAAGAGCTTAAAACATATCAGCATGTCTTTCTCTGCAGATTCAATAATAGTCTTCCGTTTTTTAACTCTTTCATTTACTTATTTCTGAGGTAATGTTGGTTTACAGTTGTCTGTATCTAGAAGCACATTATTCCCTTTTTCTGTGCTGCTACCACAGTTCTACCAGCGAAGCATTGAGCCCACGACCACCATCCACTGTGCTCTCTTCCCACATTGTGCTTTCCCCTCTCCCTTGTCCCATCTACCCCTGAAGGTCTCAGTTCTGTTATCTGCTTTCAAGGACTAGTTTTTGAGTTTGGCTTTTTCTGACCCTTCCTTTGGTTTCTCTCTATTCCACATATAAGCAACACCACCTGGTGACTCTAAGTCTTACTGGGAGGTTTTCTTAAAGTCTTCACAGTTGCCATAGTGATTAACCAAAATTAGCTGAGATATCTATTTATCTACATGGTGAGCCACTAGGAAAATTCTCTAAATTTGAGAAAAATTAAAGAACTGGATATATACTCCAAATGATGAATCATTTTATATCAACCACAAATTCCCCAGTAACTTTTAATATCCTGACCATAAGTTTCTTTGCATTAGTATTTCTTTTATTTTTTTTGAGACTAGGTTTCACTATTTTTGTCTGTGGAACCGTAGGCTCTTGTTGCCCGGGGGGCCACAGACTCAAGCAATCCCCAACCTCAGCTTCCCAGGTAGCTGGTATTACAGGCATGCACCACCACGCCCAGCTAGTTTTTTTTGGAAGTAGGTCTCGCTATGGGCCCCAGGCAGGACTCGAACCGCAATCCCAACCCCGGCCGCTTCATAGGCTGAAGCTCACAGGCACAAGCCACCGTGCCCGACCCTGCATTAGTATTTCTTAAGTAATTATGTTAGTCAAGGAAAAGTTAAATGCTATAAGGAGGTCCAAAGTAATCTTAAGTAAAACCTTGTATAAAATTAAATACCATGTAATGAAAAATTGTTCATTAATTAGTCTGTAGATTCATTATGTACTCAGGCACAGCTCAGTGCTTGGTGTGTACATGTGTGTATATATACATGTGACTGTGTGTATGAGCAAGTGGGTAACACTTCACTGTACACTTGTGTCCAGGTATGAGATTACATTAAGGGGTGCAGTGGAAGGGGAGAAATTGCAAAAAACACAAGAAATATTTTACATTTAATAAAATTACTACATATAAAATTCTATTTTGACAGCACGCTTAAATTCTTCTTATAAACAATTTAAACTCACCTTGTCTGAAATACTTTCAATAATGATGTCCAAATGTGACAAAACAGATAAAAATGTACAAATACTTGTTTTAAGATTTTCTTCACCCTGGAAAAAAATTAGATGAACAAAATGATGACTATGAATGTGAGCACTGGCAGGACAAGGCAGTACCCAGGGATGATGCAATCTCTCACAAGATGCAGCCAATGAAAGAAAGAAAAGTAAAGCCAATGCCAACACACAGCAAGCAGCAGGTAGTATACAGTTCTGAGTAAATTAGCTGTGAAGTGGCGGAGCCCAGGGTAACTGCCTTTGGAAGAGACCAGGGATCTAGGACAGGAAGGGGAGCAGAGAGGTGAGAGAATAGGTGTGTTTGTGTGGATATATATAAAGTAAGACACACAAAGACAAAGAGGTAGAGAGATGTAAATAGAATAGTGTCGTAGGGAAATGCAGAGGTGAGGGTCCAAAGTTAAATGGGATCTTGCAGACAATTTTTAAAAAGTCAATGAATGCCTTCTATGGGTTCAGCACTATGCCATAAATATGGGGGCGGGGGGGAAGAGAGATAAGTAAGACTTCTGCCACTGTGGAGTTTAGAGGTTAGCAGGGATGAAAAGCAAAATCAAGACAGATTCTAAGGTTCCAACAATAACTACTACCTTTGTGCTACAAAGATTCAAATAAGGAGCCTCAAGCTGGAAGTAACTCCCTTTAAGACATCACACAAATGGTACATGAACTGAATTAAAGAAGAAGTGTTTACAGAGATAAAGAGGAACAAGAAGCCCATTTCAGCTACAGGGCACAGCATGCACAATGATCTGAGAGCACATGGGCTTGTAATGAGTATAAAAGATTAGAAAACATCAGAATGGCACTCAGTCACATTCTTGGGACCAGGGACCAACCTAATACTCACACCATAAGAGCAAGCAAGATGCAAGCAATGGCTGGGTAAGTACATGAACATCAAGATGCATCCTGGGGGAAAAGTCATTCTTGGAAGCCTGAGACACCATAGAAAGGAGTCTGGTTACCCTGCCAGAGATATGCAGAGAAAGCAATACCTAGCCACCATAACTGTTCCCTCTGCTGAAGCTGAGATGTCAAAGAGGTGAATGAAGGGGGCTTTGGAGATCCAGTCCTAGCAGACCCTACAGGTTGCAGAATTGCCCAGGAAGCCAAATTAGCCAGAATCATGAAAAAATAGTAACACACTGTTATTTACACCACTGGGTTTTGAAGTGTATAAGCAACACAAAACAGTCCATCGGGATGGCTGAAGTGCAGAAGTGGGACTGTGATGCAAAAAGGGACTGAAGGAGAGGAAGTCAAAGATCACATCAGACTTGCAAGCCATTCTGAAGACGATGTATTCTGATAGCTTTAGTCCCAGCGCATAACCTGATCAAATGTTTAGTTTGCACAACCTGTTCTGACTTAAGCGTGGGGAATAAAATGAAATGGAGACAAGAGTGGATGTAGGTGGCCCAGTGAGGGATGACAGTAGCCTCAACCAAAATAAATGGTAAAGATAAAAAACAGATAACCACAAAATATTTAGGTAAGATCAACAGGGTTTGATCATAAATTAGATATAGAGCATGAAAAGTGCCAGTGTTTCTGGTTTCTGGTCTTGCAATTGTACAGAAGGTAATGTTGTTCACAAGAGCAGGAAGATGACGTTTGGGGGGGGAGGGAAGCACTTAGTGTTAGATATTCAACTTTTAGATGCGTTATCAATATTCAAGGACAATGCATAGCACAGGGGTCCTTTCTGTAACAGCCTAAACAATAATAGCAAAGAAAGCTTTTCAGCCCATCCAGTCTCTGACACAATTAAGCAATGTGTCATTTTAGAGCAATCACAACCACAGTCAGTATGTAAATGCACAGGCATGGCTCTGTTCCAATGCAGACTGAATTTGGCTGTAGTTTGCCAACCCCTAATTTAGTACTTAAGAGAAAATGTCTGGAATTGAAATATAAATTAGCAAGTAATTCACATCAAAAAGTAAGTGAATCTATGACTAAGATAAAACTGACTATAAAATAAGGAGAAATTAAGAAGAAAAAGGTCAGGTTTTGAGAAGCACTGACATTTATTAGCTTAATAGGGGAAGAAAAAAGAGAAGAGGGAGTTGAGGGGCAGGAGGAGCCAGGAAAGTGTGTCACTGAGCCAAGAACAGAAAAGCTGTGAACCATGAGGATGGTGCTGAGAGATAAAAAGCCTAACCAGTTGACTCAAATAGTGTCTTCTGAAAAGTTATTTAGCTGAGAACTGTTACATGGGACTAAAAGGTAGAAGGGGAAGATGTGAGGAAAATGGAAACCTTTTTCAGAAAGTCTGACTTGCCTTCACGGAAATTCAGTATCAGTATCTGCAGACAATGATGAGCTCTGGGCATGTTTAAAAGCCAGTGGAAACCATTTGGTAAAGGAGAGATTGAATATAGAAGAAACGCTGGTAGCAAAAAAAGGAGGCAGAAAGGAAGAGGAGCCAAAGAAGAAGCAAAAGCATTCAGATCCTTTTATAATAAAAAGAGGAATGAAGTCTTAGGTGGATATAGGTATATTTGAAAGACTGCAACCGAAAGATAAAAATGGGGTAGGGAATAAATCAGGGAGGGATAAACACAAGAGAATATGACGATGGTTCATGGGTGACATGTTGATGAGAAAACTAAAAGGTATACAACAATGTAAAAAAGAAATTTTATTAAAAAAATTTAAGATAAAAATTTAATCAAAATAGATAAATTTATTTCTATGCTATTATCTTTTATTTTCTCTAAAAAAATAAAGGTTAAAGTGATCTGCTTCAAATAAAGGAAAAAAGTAGTGTGGATATTCACCCTTTTATTGGTATGGATGTTGAATCTCCTTCCAAATTTAGGGAATTTTCCCACCTTTTAGAACTTGAAGAAATGCTGGGTATTCATTTTTCCAGCCTCTTTGCAGTTTAAAAGAAGGCACTTGACCTGGATGCAGGAACACCTATCCCAAGTTTTGAATTGCGAGTATATAAGCCAGAGAAGTAGCTCTACAGAGAAGCCACCCCATGCAGGTGGGAAGGCAGCAGGCAGATGACAAGCACAGAACATCCAGTGGGGAACACAATGTGCCCAGAGCATCAACGTGGGAGCATGCCTGTGGCTATAGTTCTGGGCTACTTTCAAAGTTTGAGTCTGCAGCTTTAAAAAAAAAAAAAAAAAAAAAAGGGCATTCTGTAAGCTACCCAATGCCCTCCTATTCAACCCTATGCTTTACCCCCACACTCTTCATTCAATCAAAAGTTGTTTTATTCTATTGCAATGAAAAAACATGACTGAAATACACAGAAAAGGATTTAAAGAGACTATGCATACAGGGTCTGCAAAGTTCTCTGTGAAAAGTGAGAGACTGATCTACGTATAAGAAACAAACAGAACTGCCAGCATTGGTGGGGACACAGGAGAGTCAGGGTGCCTTGGATGTACACCAGAGGCAACCTGTGCTTTTTTTTTTGTTTGTTTTTTGAGAATATCTGAGGCAATGGCTACTCACTTGAGAACAGATAATATGAACTATATTAATAAAGCAACAGACCTAAGAAGCAACTAGGAAGAAAAAGACAAAGGCTTTTCTTAATTATAAAGAGGAGAAGAATCTGAGCTAAGAACCCTGAAGTAATGAGAAAGCAAACAGCTTTTTAATTAGACATCTGAATTAGCACTTTGTCATTTTTCAGGGATGTAATGAATTACTTGATCTCTGAGTTTCAGTTTCTTCATTAAGGGAGATGTAAATTCCCTAACCAATCTTATAGGATTATTGTGAAGATGCTGCTATTGCCAACCATGACACTCAACCTAGGGATGGATGAATGAAAGATGACCAAAAAAAGAGCCAATTTTAGGAGAGAAAGATATTTGATTAATGAAATCTGAAGTGACTATATGACAATGTCCAACATGTACTCAGAGGTGCAATGAACAAAGAGCTTACAAAGGAAAGGAGTGTAGGGAGAGAAGCATAAAGGACTAAACAATGGTTCTTAAGATAAAACCAAGGGTAAGGGAGAAAGAAAAAGTAACCAGCACAACAGGAACAGAACTATGGAGTCCACATAGCACACACTCAGCTGTCCAGGAAGCAGCTGCTGGTGTGAGTAGTTTCCCTAACTGGAAGGATGAAAAGAAACAGAAAAAGAAGCTTGTCTATCTTCACATGTGAAGTTCTCGATGTGTGGCTTCTGAAAATGTGAACCATGGTTTAAGTGGATCAAGACAGTAAGTTAAAGCTTGTTAATACTTGAAGTTTAATCAAAAGAATACATTCCACTTGTATGATGGGGCCAGATGGACAAAGTGAACAGATTAAGAATGAAGAATTCAAATGAAAGTCCCAATAGGAAACAGTTATCAGGACATAGGGGTAGATGTGAAAAAGTAAGAAATTTCTTCCCCCCAAATAGAAGAAACAGAAAACTAGACACTAAGAGGAAGACATCTCCATTTTCACAAGAAATAAAAGGGAAGGTCATTTATTAAGGCAAGATGAACTTTGGAACTAACAGAAAACATTATTTAGGAGCAAAGTTTAAAAAATGGTTCATTATTTGTCTATAAATATCTAGAAATAACTAAATTCTACTATTAATCTTAGTATGAATTCCTTAAAAGCAAAATTTAAGAAATGTTGGAGGTAGGGATTTAGAGTTGTGAATGAGGTTACAGATGAAACCAGAATGAAAATAAACTGATGTTTGCTTAAGTTAGATGGTAGAGGTTCTCTTTTAGTCTCCCCACTTAGGTTATGCTTGAAATGTTTATACCAAAAAATTATTTAAAGTGTAAGATATACAACTTAATTCCTCATGGTTCTTAGTTCTAAAATCAAAAAGAAAGAATGCTTAGTGAATAAACACATAGAAGGTATTTATTTCCCTTTTTAATAACATTTTTCATACTATTTAATTGAAATAGTATAGCTCCCAAATAAAAGCTATGATCTATTTAAAATAAATACCAGGGTTTTTGTCTCCTAAACTAAAATCTTGCAAAACAGAACTTAGAATGGGGATAGGCAGTTGAGAGGAAAAACAGAACTATTAAAGTGAAACAAATTTCTCCCAGCATAACTCAAATATTGAAGGAAAAAAAAAGAAAAAAGAAAGAAATAGCTTCTTTACTTACACATGAGAAACAATCCCAGAACTTTGGAAGAAACTGAGGGAATTTATGAAGAATCAATATAATAATCCATTCTATTAAATATTTTATGGATGCTTGATTGTTGGTGAAACCGGCCTGGAAAATCTTGTCAATAATTCTAGTCAAGAAATTCTGAGAAAATAAAGTTCACAAATTAAGCTACTATGTTATGGTTATTAATTTAAAAAATCCTTTTATTAAGATATAACTGACACAGAACATTTTGTTAAGTTTAATGTATGAAACGTGTTGATTAGATACATTTAAATTGGCAGTATGATTAGCACCCTAGCTAACACTTCCATCACATCTCATAACTATAATCCCATAACTTAGTTCCTTGCTTCCTCAGAGAAGAAAAAAAGGTAAGTTTGGATAGACTCCATGTCTGGGGAAAGCATACTATACATGAAACTAAGACAGAAAATCAACTATGAGTGAGGACAACCTTATCCTAAATAATGGCAGGGTTCCTCATTTCTTGAGTACACAGATAATCCAAAATTATAGCACTCCTAATTAACTTAGGTGTGAAAATTAAGAGTTAATATATTTATATCTAATCAAATAGCATATGTGACATTAAGAGTTAAAATATTAAGATGGTGTCACATATACCAGTTCCAGTTTATTTCAACAATACCTAACTGCTTTCGTATGCTTCCTAATAAAAACAAACACAAAAAAGGAATAAGTTTAAGAACTAAAGTGCAAATGTAAAGAATATTTAACACAGTGTGCGGCAGTTTCAACTAAGTGAAAATGTTATGCCTGAAGGCATAAGTATAATAAATACCTGATCAAATCTGGGGAAAAGCACAAGCAGAGTTTGCCATATTCGGTTTTTCACTCTATGTTGTTGAGAATTCACATAGTACCGCGTCCTGGACTTGGACACTAATTCATCCTGGGTACCAGAGAGGGAATCAGTATTAAATTACCCACCGAATTCATGATTAATGAAAACAACATCAACTTCAAATTTAAGATTTAATTGAGCACAGAAATATGTTATCCTCAAAAAGGCAAAAAAGAGAATAAGAAAAACACTTTCTAATGACACATTTTTTGTTTCCTTTGGAAGCTTAGTTGCATTTGTTTAACTTATTTGCTCTTAAATAGAAAAGGAATGTAAAACTATATTTAGTGCCAGAAGTATCTGGCCTATACAGCTACTTCTTTGTGGATCCACAGGGTCCTAGGGGTGGAAAGAGACTGAGATTTGACATTTACTACAATGCACCAATATATTACTTCTCATTTCATGCCCCATCTGACTTGTGCAACTTGGACTATAGTGGTATCACATTTGATAAACACCACTGAAACAGGAATGACACAGAAATGAACATAAGAAAATGGCAGCACAGAGCCCTTCCACATTAGCAGAGCTCCCCATGCTAGTGATTTCGTTTCAAAAAGCCACCAAGTTTATATTTGTATCTGTGGTGGTACCTAAAACCCCAAACCTAAATCTGATCAGTCTCCAGATCTAAATACCATCTCACAGAAAATAAAGGGTCAAAAGAACATAATGAAAACAGCATAGAACACATTAAAGGATACCATACAAATTCAAACAGCAAAGTTCAGACTGTGGAAGTCTTCAGAAGATAAAAACAATCTGCTTTCATTAAAAAACATATTTCCCCGGGTCATCCGGCGCGCGGGACCTGGGCGGGGCCGTAAGCCCCGCCCGCCAGCGGGTGATGGCGGACGCCCGCGGCCCAGGCACAAGCTCGGGTGCCCCGGACCCCCTAGCCAGCGGGGGGCGAGGAGCGTCTGGCTGCACCTGGGTGAGCTCCCCTGTGGGAGGTCAGGGTGGGGGGCGGATCCCCGCCCGTCAAGCCGGCCTGGGCGGCACCGTGAAGCCCCCAGCCCCCGGAAGCCGGGGCGCATGGAGGGTCCAGCGGGCGCGCGGGCAAGGGGGGGGGGGGGGGGGCCC
>PVHY01006584.1:0-73374 GCA_004024945.1 Uropsilus gracilis | reverse complement strand
TTCTTTTTGGCTTATTTCCGCCAATATGAGTTTTTCCAGCTCCATCCAGGTCGCTGCGAATGACATGTGTTTGTCCTCCTTGATGGATGCGTAGTATTCCATCGTGTATATGTACCACATTTTTTTTAGCCAATCATCCGTTTGGGGGCATTTGGTTTGTTTCCAATTCTTTGCAACTGTAAACAGGGCTGCAACGAACCGTTTTAAGGTGTTCATTTCAGTCTACTTTATTCATTATCTTTAAGAACTATGAATGCGATCTGGCTCACTTTTGGCAAGAATCTTCTGGAAAAAGCATAGGGTTAGTTGTCATAAGTCATAAGTAACAAAGGAGAAAATGTGTTTGAAATTTCGATCTTGGAATCAAATCGTCTAGGTTTCAACCTGGCTGGCTACATTGGGCTGAGAATGGGTCACTATCCCTCCCTAAAGTTAATGTCATCATCCACAGGATGCAAATCAGAATAATGTCTTCATTTTGTTCAATAGTATAAACCTGCTAAATGTTTAGTTACAGTTAATGGTTATTAGTTATTTAAAGTTATAAACATCCTGAGTCTAAAATCTGGTAATTTACTAAGGAGTCAAAATGCTAAATATCTATACCACCCTACCAGGTGTATATTCGTATCTGAGAGAAATAGTTGAATTGACATAAATCATTTCTATCTCATTTCTGATATTTAATTCTCTAGACTCTTTTTGCCATTTTCAATTATTGATTTTGGAATCAAATAATCAAAATGTAATTTATGGGGCCAGCTGAATGTCACCATTACATGTAGCTAGGACATAGACTATCTCCCATTCAAGCAGGGTCTATTCCTAATTCTTGGGTTAATTAATGTCTATTAAATTTATAGAGTCTACACTTAAAGAAAAATAAGCTACCTACTTTTAAAATTTAAGAATGTGTTCATCCATGATGAATTGGCAAAGCAAAAATGCCAGGAGACACAAATGAAGCTTTAGTGGCAGTGAGAATGAGAAGTGAAATATAATAAAATCTACTTCTTGATTATGCCACTTAAAAATACAGAGTGAGCTTGCAGGGAATATCCATTAGATGTTAAACTTATATACAAACAAATTATTTTTAATAAATAAATAAAGAAAAATGAAATGATTGTGATATTTAGGGGAAAGGTATTGAAAATTGCCATGTGGAAGGGTAAAGGGATAGATAAAGATGAAAAATGATTTGCAGAGAAAGGTGACGATGATGTTTTTGAAGGGAAAATAGCAAAGTGACTCACGTTTACAATTGAGAACATTGACATTAGATGTCATTACATGTCATCAGATGGACACTGGCCACAATGCTATCTTAAGAATGAGGAGATTCAAATATAGATGAGTTTGTATCTTTGTACTCAAACGTATGATCTGGTGTGATGGAAATAGCCACACTTATATCCCCACAAATATTATCCATGACAATAACGGCAATGCATCAAAGTGTGAGACTGTTCTCTTTCTAATCAGTAGCAAATACCTAGTGAGTATTTACTTTGCACTCCACACTGCATTAGCCGTTTACAAGGCTCGAGGTGTTCCCATCAAAGCATGCTTGTTATCCCTTTTTAACAGATGACAAAACCAATGAGCCAGTTGATTAAGAAACCTGGCCAAGTTCATAGATCTAGGAAGGAGGAAATGCTTGATCCCAAGGCCTGAAAAGTCACAACTCTTAAACAGTGTGTAGAGAGAACAGACCCATCAGGTGTGACTAATTTGGATGAAGAAAATTTGAGGGTGACAGTCAACTTTGTGTGACTTTAAACAGATGAAAAATGTCTACAGAAATCTAGAGGAAGAAAGGAATTCCAGAACAAGAAAAGTCATGAACAAGGAAGTAGATAAGAAATACTTAGTCCTTCGAGTGATCTTGGCAGAGGTGGAAGAGGGGTGGAGGATGTAGAAATGGCATGAAGAGCTTTTAGAGAACATACAATAGGTGATGTAATTTAAAATGAAATCATTAAATATTATGTATTTATAGTTATGCTGTAGGTAATTCGAACATTCTCTACACATTGAGGGAAGATTAGACTGTGGTGAAGATGTTTTCTAGGTTCACAAGTAGCTTTCATGCGAGATTCTCAATCCTAGGGGTTTGGTGGTGGTGGTGAGGAGGAGGTATCAGTTCCTCAAGTGGGAAACATGACCCTTCCTCTTAGAGGTGCCCAGCAGGCTCACCCTGCTTCTCTCTCCTTCTTTAGCTGTGGCTCATTGAGGGAACAACTCTCTGCTCTCATGAGTCCTTTTATTATACTGCTCCTGAAACATAAATGTGTGCAGATTCTGCCACAGGAATCTGAGATTCTGCATTTCTAACGAGCTCCTGGTGAAACCCATGCTGTCAATCCCAGGGACCCCATTTTGTGAAGGAAACCTGCGGTATACACAGCAGGAAGAATTGCTTACGAAACTGTTCTTGCAAATGGGGTAGAGGATTCAGTTGCCTCCATCAAACACCATGTGTCTGAGACATTTGGGCTGATGTTCTGAAATAATTTCTCTGAGTTCTTCAAGTCGAGGCAGCATAGCCAGCATTCACATACATGGAAAGTTTTCCATTGGCACTGATACTTTTTTTTTTAAAGGTCATGTTAATTAAGAAAATGTTGTAATACCTACTGGGTGATAGGTATTATGCCAGCAATTTATGTTAAGACTGTTCAAAATAATAGCTTTAAGAGATGGAAAATATTTTTAGCTATACGAACTATTTAATAAAAAAAGTGAAACTATTCTAGCTCCTTTGTGAAAGAAGAATGACTTGATAAAACACTTTGATTTTTGAAAATTCCTAGTGTGTTGCAACATTTAAATGTAGAAATAGCTGAACTGCAACTCTACTGAGGAATATAGGATTTACAGAATGGAAACTCTTGGCTTTTCCATTTAAGTTGAGATATACTCAGACCTGATGTTTAGATGAACAAACCATTTCTCAGCTACTACAGTAAGGTAGGCAATGTATTGCCAGCAAATATACCACAAAACTTCATCCGTTTTCAAGATGGACCTATCTGGGATTCCACATGTTACCTACATGTTCACTTTATGTTGTATTAACACAGAAGAACATGTCCTGAAGTTGGATGGAGCTGTACTTTGATCCAGCACAAGATAACCTGCAATTCTTTATAAAATCTTCAAATAAGTAGTTTAATAAACATTCCTTGGTAACAGATTCCATTAATCGCAAGGTAGGGACATAGAAAGCCTCCATCAGCAAATTCACTTCCATTTCACTCTGCATCTCCTATTCTGCTCCCATCTGATACAGGAAATATCCGCTTGCCAACACCCACAGAATTTCCCAAGAGTGACTGGTTATCGGAGTTCAGCAGTCACCCAGATTTCCCTTCTTCAGGTTAAATATCCCTTAACCTTTGTTCAAAAACTCTTTAGTCCAAAGAGACACCTTTTTTTCCTTCAACACAAGATACGCTCAGAGTGGTACATTTTCCTTATTGGAGGCCCACAACCCTCAAGGACCTCTGAAGGACATAAACAATGGCAATACAGCAAGATTCAGCAGCATAGAGTCTGAGCCTGTTTCTGCCCCTCAGAATCCTATTAGTATTTGGGAGAGTCCATATCAAGAAATTCAGCTGTCATTTGAAACAGGGATATTTATAGATTTATAGAACTGAGCATTGAAATCTACCCAAAAGTCCATCTGGTATAACTTTGTCATATACAAACACTGTATGAGAACCTCCTCAAATTTAAATTACCTCTGGTTCTAGGTCACAAGATTTTGCACTGTGGAGATTAAATTCTTTGTGCTGCTCTACTTCCCACCCCATCAGCTCCAAATTAGTGATTTTTTCTTGGCTGTGACCCTAAAACAATGACGGTGTACATCCATAAAGTGAGGTTGTATATCGTCAGTGAATGTTGTCTAGTGGATTTTATTTCTACCATCTTAGATCTTAATTATAACTTCTTTCACATTTCCTAGAACTTGAAAAGTCATGATACTGGATGACAACTGTAATATTCTACTTTAAGAGGCATTTGGAGTGGGTTCTGTTTGAATTTCATGGTGTCCCAAACAAAACTATGGTCAATAAGCCTTTCTTACCTTGGTATAAATCCCAGTGGTTCATAAATTATTAATTTGTGCCAATTTACGGCACGGATTCATTTTAACTATTAGAAAGTTCCTTAAGTTAAACCCAAATCTGTCTCCACGAACAATAACTAGTCAATTTTGGTCTCAAAGGAATCCCTGTGACTGATCTAAGGGATCCTGTAAGTGCTCAAAACCTGTAGAATCTACATAATCCTCACATCAGTCCAACCATTCTGTGGATTAATTCTTATAAATGGAGTGACCTGGGCAATCATCTGGACATGGGATATGGACAATGTCTTGGCTTTAGCTGAGAGAGATCATGAGTCTTCTCCTAGCATTTAGTTCCTATTGAGATTCTGTGAACTGCTTTCGCAGGGACAGGACCCGGATTGTATGGAATACTGGTCTGCTGAAACTCCACAATTCTGAATCTATTTTAGGCATAATTTCCCCTCCCTTTCTTTGTATAGTCATTTCTGAGATCAATCTTTGTTACTTTTTGGGTTGTGTGCTTACTCTAAATTGAGTGTTAGCTTGGCTTTTTCATATTTAAGCAGAGTTCATGTGTTTCCAATTCAGTTGCATCTCATCAGTTGTAATAACAAATCTCAACTGGTTGATGTATTTTAGATCTTGTCTTAGTCACATAATGGAGTAATTGCCTCATTTGCAATGATATTGAGAAATTAAATGAGACACCAACTTTGTCTTCTGCCCAGTTATTGATAAAGTATCCAATCCACTAAGAAGGACAAAAGCCATAACTGGTTATGGAATCCACTCCACAACTGACTAAGCCATCATCAAGCCTGACATGGTCTGGTCACCTGCATGATAGATGACAAGTTTTAGTCACTATTTTGTTACCCAACCCACTTTTCCTCCGTGTGGTTACTAAAGTTTTGCCAAAAACACTTGACATTTAAAAATTGACCATCTTCTCTTTGCAGTTCTCTGATTTTGTGCATGGATACATGCTCATTCTTGTTACCACTTTGGTTTCTTGGGATCACTGCATATGCATTAATAATTCCACATAGATATTCTTAAATGAAGTATGTCCCCTGATGGCTACAATTTGTGAGGTCCTCCTTTTTCCTAATTTTGAAAAAAAAATCATGCCAGCACCTGCATTCTGCCTTATCTGGGTGTATTTGCCCAGGGATCCTCAGATTTACCAATCGCTGATATATAATATCAACAGTAAATTATCCTCATACCCTAAAACTGAGTGCCTTTAAGTCAGGAGTTTTACAATAGTTAAACTGTCTAATTTTACTTTCTCTTGGCTTTGTCAAAGCTGAGCTTTCTAACAAGTCACCTTTCCTGGCTAGAAGACACAAGAGAAAAAGAAAGCATCCACTCAATAATATAAACCTTTATTGTATATCCAGTACTAACTGTTCTGAGAACAACATTTCACTTTTTTATTGAAATAAATCCCTAAAAATATCTCTTCTTACAACTTCCACCAGCTATTAAGCATAATGCTTTCTTTAATAGCACTTGTTTATAAAGTTTATAGCACAGCGGTGAGGTATTATAATACAAATTACCTAATTCAGAGCTGAAAAAATTCCTACTATTTACTCATCAATCTCCTTATTTTCAGGTGTAATATCTGAATTTGCTTAAAATGAGATGAAATGCTAAAATTCCACAGACCCTTACAGGAAGGGAAAAGAGAGTCCTGAATTTAAGCTTTCTTCATCACTCACAATCACCTCTCTGAGACATTATCCTTTTATCTCAGTTTAAATCAATTTTCACTGATGTTCTAGAGAAAATGTATATAAATAGTGTCATATATGTGATGTGCTTCTATTAGTAGCAGTAATTTTATCATAAGAAATGCACAGTCTTGGTAATATTAAGAAATTCATTTTTGTAAAAAAAAAGATATAAAAAAAAGATATAATTTTCTTGATCTGTCTGCCATTACAGAGAGTCAGAACAGTAAAATGTATCAGTATTTTATCTCTTTATAAGTGAGTTTTTTTTTTTTTTTCATTTAGGCTATGTTTCATCTGGTCTATTTGACTTGACTTAGATTCTTGGATGGAATGACCACTTTCGTATGGCATTACATTGCCACACACTTTACCAGTCAGTTTGGACTTGAAAGTCAGAATTTGATCCAAAAGAATCCTCTTCTTGCTCTGCCCAGACATTTGAACATGGCAAGAGGAGTTTAGTCAACACTTTGCATTTAGCTGGGTTATGCCATTTACCTCACTTTTCTCACTGTCAATGAATGTAAAAGAATCCCAGTTCATGACAGCAAACAGCCATGACTCCAAATAAAATTACCTCTGTTTCTGTAAATCTTTTTTTTTTTTTTTCCTATCCCAGAGCCCCTCATAGAAATTCTACCGCAGGTTGGGGGCGGGGGGGGGGGGTGGGAGTCAAGGTCCAATGGGGAAAGTGAAGCTAGTCCAGGTATGATGGAATAAGGGGCTATCCTAGGTCTTTTATCCTTGATGGAGAAGCAGGGGGTAGTCGGGGGTGGGGGACTAGAAAAGAGTTATTAATCAGCCATGAAGTAAGATAGACCCAGCACCTGAAAGCAGGTCTACAGAGGAGAGAAGTGGACAAATGTATGGGTTTTATTCATGCAAGTGTTAGGGGGACTAGGTAGGGGTAAGTTGGTGAAGAGAGCCAGTGATGACCAGAAGAATTGGTAGACAGGGAGCCAGAAAGTATGAAGACAAACAGGATTCCACATTTTGCCTGTGTCCACACACCATGAGGAAATAAAGTGAGGCATTTTCACTTTACAACTCATGATCAGTTTTCCTTTTTGACAATTCTAAAACAGAACCTCACAGGGAAGTGAATTCTGGGAAGTGTAGTTCCAGCCTAACCAAAATGACACATGATACATTTGGGGTCACCATACCAGGAACTATCTGTTCCCTATGAATATCGCCTCTTCTCAAATAATTGCAATTTTAATTGTGTGTGTGCAAATTTAATTGTGTATATCATTATATATAATATATACTTATTATACATTTAACTTTTTGACAGGTATTTGTATAATTTGGCACCATGAAAGAAAAGAGTGATACCTAAAGTATGCTCTGAACCATACGCCTGTCTTCTATGGCTCTCTTTTTTAAAATATAAAAGCTTTTTATCATGTTGCATACATTCTGTAAAACTTTGATTCAGAAATTTTAAAGAGACATTCAACCAAGGATTTTTAGTATCTTTTAAATTCTAAATTCTCAAAATATTCTTCCTGGTCTTTATACCTACTCAACTTGACAGGGTTATTTTTGGTGAATATTTTTGCTCACTGTGATAACACTAGTTAAGGTTGTGACACCTGCTGGGAAATATTTCTCTGCTTTCTTCTGTGCTTAGTTATCAACTCTTGCAACATTACCATACCATTCTATGCACCGTATCTCTAAAATATATTTTAAGATCTGGTAAGGACTCTTAAACCTTTCTCTTAAATAAATTTATTTATTTATTTGGGAGTGGATGTTATTTTGTAACTCCTCTTCCTAATGAATTTAAGAATATTTTCACCTTCCCATATTCAGAGGATTCTATTCAAGGTGCAAAAATATGCATTTAACCTTTAGATAAATTGGAAAAGAAAAGATTTTTCTCCTTAAAATATTGAATTTCAAAAGTGAAAATTTAAGTCTAATTTGACATATGATTATGATTCTGAACAGACTATATTTGTGGCCATGGTGATTAATGTCACTACCTCCTTAAAGTCTCCCAATTAATTTCTAGTTAATTTCTACCCAATTATTTTAGCATATTAATGTTGAGTTTGATTAACTCACCAGACTTTTCTCATTCTAATGATTTTCAGATGTTTCTTTACAAAATTTTATTTTCTAAAATGTAACCTTCTTTGTTTTGAGAAGAGTTGGTCAAATTTACTTTATTTATTCATTGTTCTGGCTAGGACTCTCAGAGAATAATATAAAATAATACTACAGAATAATATAAAAAATGGCTGCAGCAGTGGGGATTTTTATCTTATTTTTTACTCTAAGGTAAATGGTTCTATTACTTTATCACTAAGTAAACAAGTGCTCTCTGAGATATGGTCTTGATTAAAATATGTTGATTCTTTATGATTACTAAATTTTGTTTGTTTCCATCATAAATAAGACATGATTTCCACTCCTCAATATATTACATTTGTACAGTGCCTTAGTTTAAGAGCTATTAAGGACTATTGCTTAGTCCCTGAAGACCCACAGGATCTGCTTAATCAAAGCAGGTTTTCCCAGTGTACTACTGGATTTGATTTGCTAATATTTATAGTTTTTTGATCTTGTATGCAAAAGCAACAGTGGTGTCTACTTTTCAGATTTGTTTTTCTCTCTGTTGTGTTTTGTTTTATCGTTATTCTAACCTAATCAAAACTTTCCAGTTATTTATGCTTTGTTTTGTCCTTTCCCATTATTTCCTCCTAGAATTACTGGATACCAAGTTTACTGTTTCTGTATATTAATCTCTTTTTTTAAAGTTTGGTGGGAATAGAGGGGAAAAGTGTCCTTTCTTGCTCTAGTTAAGCCCTTCCTTGTTATGAGAATTGTGTCATTTTAGGCTGAAAAACCATCATCTTGATTTGATAATCCATGATTAGAAAATATATATGCTTTACTCCATGGTGCCATAGCCATTTTTAGGTTTCTTCTACTAGCATTTCTCAGGAGTATCAATCATAATGGAAACTAAGGGAATGAAGGTAAATTATTTTAAGATCAGTTTTGAGTGGTATCATACGACTCTTAGAAACTTAAAATGTATTTGAGAAATGACATGCCCTCCTGAAATAATTTAATGACAGTACAAATAAATGTATTCAGAATGCCTCATGAGAAATCATAAAATGAGTATGGAAATGCAGAGAGGATGTGCCCAAGTGCCAAGTGATAAAAGTTAAGAGGAATTAGTCCAAAAAGCCCTAAGTGGAGAATAGAATTCTGAACTGAATATCAAATCAGGGGATACACATGAAGTTGGGACATCGGATAGCATTCTATATGTGGAAAGTCAAGAAGACAGTTGCAAGCAGATCCATGCATAACCAATTACACACAAATGCTTCTAAAAGCAAAGCGTCATTTTGGAAAACTAAATGAATATAAGTGGAAGGGTGGTATGTAATTACATGGCAGGGCTGGTGGGCTGATTTGGCTCCCTTTGTTTGCCCAGAAGGACACTGATGCTTTTCAGCTGTGTACTAATGTCCTACTAGATTTTAATTTCCAGAAAAAGGTCCATCAAGGTGGCATACCTATAACTCTGTATTCATAGTCTTCAAATGACATGTAATCATAATGAATATATATAAATAGATGCATGTATTCTACTAATACCCCCCTGCCCTACACACATACAATATATTCTGTTTGTGAAAACAGTGGCATATTCTTCTAGTGTCTTATTGTGGAATGAAGGAACAATATGTATAACTTCAGTGTCCTTTACATAAAACAGTAACTATATATAAACTAGCATCCTGATAGATATAGTGAGATGGAAAAAACTGTCTAATACTATTTAAATCACCTTGATGACTCCATGTCACAAGAAATGGTAAGAAAAAAATGGAAGGAAAATTACATCTGATACTATCACTTTTTGGTGATTTCATATCTATGCTAAGCCATACCATTGAAACACTCAGAGAAATCACCACCTAAATGGAGAAAAATCTGATAATCTTTATGAACTCTGTGCTTGCAGATTTTGCACTGTTATCTACACAGACCTGGCTGGCTTTGTAAAGTTCTGTGACACCAGTACTGCTGTACCTTGTGACAACCCTAAGCTATCACAAAATGTACAGAAAAACGTACATTCTTTGTGTGTTCTTTGGAGTGTTTGGGGTGTTCCTTGACCTCAAAGGGCTTTCTGGGCATGGAGCAAGGTTGTGTCAAGTAAGAATTTACCTTGACCATGTGGGAAGGTTTCACATCCTTTTTTAAAAGACCAACAGAAGGAGGGAGGGACTGTGAGCATCTGAAGCTGAGTTCTTATTGTCCAATGTTCTCCTCTGATCTTGGGTGATTATTATTAATAATACATGCTAAGTACTTAGTGCTGTATTGGGGAATAAGAGCTTAATGAATGACTGATCTTTTATTTTCTCCCTCATCATTAAGCAACCACTTAATGAGTACTTGCTAGCACCAAACACTGACCTAAGCACTTTGCTCATGACTCCCTATTTAATCTTCACAACACGCTGGTGAGAAACTACTAACACCCCAACTTTATCACTGGGAAACATGCCCAAGGAAACACACTGGGAAGAAGCCAGAGTAATACCCATGGTTTCTAGTTCTATCACCATCACTACCTCAGGGTATGTTTTTGAGACCACAGAGAAGATACCTCTGCTTATCCCATGTTGACAATATCATGTCTCCCTGAGATCTAGAGGAAAGAAAGCCACCCACCAATGATAAGCTCCCACCATTATTCATGGGTCTGGATGTATGGCCAACCTGAACCCTTCTAGAATGTGGGCAGGATAGCATATAAAGTGACTCACTTTTCTCTTCAGGAAAAAAGAAATGATTTGCTTTCCTAAGCAAAGGTCATTGCCAAGAACTTTATAAGATTGTGTCTGCTTGTGATACTTCTCATAAGTAACCTCTTAATAATAATTAATTGCATTGAACATATTACCAGGTATCATAATTTATGATCTCTCCATGGTTAGATAAGAGAGTGGAAGTTACAAAGAATGAGTTCAATTTTTAAGGTTAGGAAATGAAATCTAAATGGAAAATTGACTGCTTTTGATTAGAAACAAATAAGAAATTTCTTCACAGAAGATAATGGAAGTCAACTCATCCATCCCAGCCCAGATATTCCAGTCAAGACTCAAGAGGCTGAGACCTTCTCTATTAATTGTTAACATACTCTAGGCCAGGTCAATTCAACAGTCACAGACTTCCAGTATTAAGAGGAGATTGCCTTTTTCCTAATGTATGCTCATGGAGTAGGATGACAGAAGCCATCATCAACCCTCACTGAGAACATAGCAGGTCATGGCATGGGTGCCATTTATTGTGATATTGATGAGAATAAAAGCAATTCCAGCCAACAGTGAACAAAGTGATGTTATCAAGGTCCTTGTAGGGGAAGTGAGTTTAGTCAGGCTTTTTTCTCCATTAGCCTGTAACCAGCACCTGGGGGCTTCTGTCTTCCCCATGATTGTGTGGCCCAGTGAATGTGCGCATGTGTGAGTGTGCTCGCTCGCTTGGGCCTGGGAGAGAGGGGTGCAGAGAGAACACTGGAACAGGAGCAAGAGTTTGAGAGAGCACAGAGAAAGTGGGGGGTGGGGGAGGAAGAGATCAGAGATCCCTGGGGGTGAGACTTGGCAGGCTGGCTACTTTTGAGGTCCTCTGTATAAATGCTAAACCAATAAAGAACCTACCCTTACAATTGGTGAGAAAGATTGCTTACACTACAGACCTGTTTTCATTATATGGTGTTTTGCTAAAGTGGCAGCTTCTGAAAACCTGTGGATGGCATTGGGAGAGGAATCCACTCCATGTTCCTCATTGTGAATTTTTTTTGTTTGTTTTTTGTGTTTTTTTGAGACTAGGTCTCACTATTTTTATCTGTAGAAGCACAAGCTCATGTTGCCCAGGGTACCACAGACTCAAGCAATCTTCAGCCTCAGCTTCCCAGGTAGCCAAGATGACAGGCACGCGCCACCATGCCCAGCTATATATTTTTTGAAACTAGGTCTAACTCCATGCCCCGGCGGGACTCAGAACCACAATCCCTGGCACTGGTTGTGGCTTCCTAGGCTGCCGCTTATGGGCACACACCACCATGCCCAGCACTCCGTGTGAATTTCTAATGATGCTTTAAGTCAGTATACCTTGTCCGGTTCACTTTATCTAGTCTTGGTCCTGGCCTTCAACTATGGATAAAAGCTGGCTCCTATGTAAAACTGGCCTGTTGTAGACACAAGGGCATCAATGGTACGGTCATGTGATCAGTGTTTTCCTAGGAGCCTGTGCAGAGGGGACAGAAGAAGGAAATAAACCCGTTTCTTGCAGAATAGAGTCTGAAAAGATTGCTTTATAAAGCTTTGACTCCAGGAGCTAGAGCAGCTATAAGACAGGAAAAGAATCATCTCTATAGCAGAGATATTTGCCCGAACCTGGCCCTCTCTTGAATTGTTTCCCTTGTATTCCAGAGTATGTTATTCTTATAAGCACGTAAACCATGTACCTTTTATAAATTCTTTTAAATGCTTCCTGCTTTTCTCAACTGCCCATCATAAAGTAATGGAAGTTAAACTAATTGTTTAAGTTTCTATTCTCAATTGATTGAACATGTAATCACAAAAGAATCAACCACCAGCATTAAATACATTGCATGTTGCTTATTTCAATGAAACAAAGATACCATGAGCACTTGGAGTGGTATCTGTCAACAGTTCATCAATATTTTGCTATTGTCACATCTGGCCCTGGGGATGCGCAATCGAAATGTCAGAAAAATAAAATCAAAATGTAGCTAGTATTTGAGTTACCCTTTATCCACCCTTCCCCTACTCCCCTTCCCCACTTTCTTCACCTGCCTGAAAGAAAGGGGAGAGGAAATAGCTCTAACAGTAAAGAATCAAGGAATAGATCATCGCTGGGAGTTCTGTTGAGTGTGAATGCAATTTGACTCAGTTAAGCCTTAAACAAACGATGCAGGCAAACGTGGCCCAGTCACGAGAGACCCTCATTATATCTAATATAAAATAGTTAATTGCTTCCAAATGAAGCTCAAGTCAGACAGAGCAACATCTACTCTGATGAGCACTCAAATAAAAGTAGGCGATGGACACTGTTGTGTTTTTGCTCAATTCTGTGGATTCCCAAGAATATTTATGTACTTATTAGGCAAAATTAAGGCATGTATCCTCCAGGAATTGCTGCTGTTAGGCACGTATAGAAAAATGCAATTTTCTCTGTAATTTCTTTGATGGAGTCAGTAAATCTGTTAGTCTATATGCTAACTGTCTCTGAGCTGTGTTGCCTACTGCAGTTTGGTTTTCCTCTATAAAATACATTAAAAGGGAAGATTAAGTTAATCTGAAACTATTCACCTTGTTATATTAAATGCTGCTGTGATCATCTAAGTCACAGATGAATCTGGACTTTTTTTCTCTAAAAGTTGTTAAGGTTGGGGGAAATATCTTTAAGAGTCGCGGTGTTCGGACAAAAACATTTCAACTGCTTATCAACAAGGAGGCATAAATGCCAAAAGGAAATCCTGTCACCAAATTCACAATTTGCTGTTGAGCTCTTCATTATGAATTATGTTTATGGAACTTCCAAAGCAATCGAGCAGAAAAGAAGATAAAAACATAAATAAGTCTAGACTGTAGTATTAAGCTAGATGCTGTCAACATAAATTGGTGGGGGAAAATGCATGTTTTTTTAGTATACAATTATGTTTGAAAATTTGATTGTTAATGGATTTCTGTATTCATATCAAGGTCAGCTGGGCAATTGTTTATGAGTAATCTGAAATCTCTTACAGCCTCTTCCAACAAGTTTTATTGCATCTATTTATGTTAGACATTTTGCTATTTCAAATGTTTCTCGCTCATCATTTTTTCCATCAGAGCAATGTGGTACACTGTCAGTTTTGCACTTGTTTTCAAACCCCTCCTTTATTTTGCTGGAGAGCTTGCAATTAACCCACTTCTCCCTATTGAGAGGCATCTTCATAATAACAGCTTTCCTGGCAGAGCTTTTGTTAGGCAGATTTTTAAATCAAGAACCCATAAAGGTTGGAAAAAATCCAGTCATATTAAAGTTCAGCAAATCTCTTTCAAGGTCACATCCCTTAAGGTTAGAGAGCTTTGCTGGCAGGGAAAAGATCGCCAAGTCAGAGTCCATATTAATAAAAATGTTTTAGGACACTTTCACCTGTTTTACCAAACATTGGGGAAAAAAGGCTGAGGTTTTACTTCCCCCAGTGAAGTGACAATGAAGAGATTTTTCTGCTGCCTTTGCCACTTTGAAGCTGGGTTGCAGGCAGGGCAAGACTTCTGTAAACTGCCCTCCAGACCATTCATGCAGCCAGGGCTAGCCAGCCATCCAGCTGCATGAAAGAGCTTAATAGTCCAAGAGCATGGTAATTCCCTCCATCTGCCTTTTCTTTTTTCTAAGGCAAAATCTTCACCTGGTGTTTTTGATTCATGCGTTCTAATTATGATGGCTGCCATCAACAGCCCTGTGGGGGATACCACCAACTCGCTGAGTCCACAGAGCATACTGAAGCTTGTTAAGCGACCATGTCAGCCTGATTTTAGGGCCCATTTTGCAGCTCTCCACAGGCCTATCTAAAAGCATCAGGAGTTTCAGTCTTGCAGGACAAGTGCATTGTCTTTCTAAATGTCTCTTCCTGATAAGCAAATCCAAATATGGTTCATTCACTGTGGCTTTGAAGGCACAGTGGGAAACTTGACTTGCATGGTGGATACAACAAAATGCTTAATATTATCACTTGGTATAGAGCTAAAGAACTCAATTTCCAATTCCAAGATAAAAACCTTTGCTCCCCAGCTATGATCAAGAGTTTGAAATTTAAATCAGGAGTCTTGAAAGCCATTCTAACTCTCAAAAGGGCTGGCTTTCCCATACATACAAAGGAGAAAATGCTGTGCTTGCATTAGTGTCTGAATCGGGAAAAGCTCACATCATTTCTTAAATGTAATACTGCCTATTTCAGTGGGAATGCTGTTGTATTTTCAGTTCATTTGTTTTATTGTATTTCCCATTATTTAGATTATGATTAGGACTGGTCCCATAGTCTTTTTTTATTACTTTATATACCTCCTCTTGTTTTAGTGTTTCCACACTAATAACACCTGGCAACATTCAAAAACATTTTGATTTACTTTAATGTAAGTACAAAAGCAGCATTGAAAATCAGCTTTGTGATAGCCTTAGCACCCCACAACCTCCTTGCCCTTCTACAATATATAATGTCAGTCAAAGTTTCTAGCTATTCTCAAAATAAATACTTTGCTTTTTCATTGATATGGTATTTTGAAGTGTGGCCCCCCCTCTATTAGGATGAATTGAACAGAGGAGACATAGGTGATAGAGGAAGCACATTTAGCAACTGAAACCTGAAATCATCCCTGATGATTTGCAAATGGTTCAAGGAATTTCAGAGCAAACTCTCATAGTCCTTGATCATTTTCCTCACCCCAAATTTCAGTCACACCAGTGTGAAGGTTAACAGAAGTAAAGCAGTACCTACCAGATCATATGTAATCTGACTTGGTAAATAGTCTCTAATTAAGAACTGAAGCCAACAATAGTAAATTCTGATTTCCTTGTCTAAATGGTTATTTTGATGGTTGATTCAGGCAATGGGTCATGGTTACCCTTGCATGCTCACAATCTGCTAGTTGATTTTAACATTTACTTTGATTTAAATGAAGTGCCATGCGGTACCTGTACCTTCCCAGCTCTCTTGGGGGGAATATTGATGCTGATTCCTATGTCACTGAATCATCACTAAAGACTTGATGCAAATTGGCCACTTCAATAGATGAGAAAAGTATTTCCTCAATGAATAACTCAGCCTATGTACGTATACATACATACATACATACGTATATACATGCATACATACATGCATACGTCATCTCCTAATCAATGGCTGCTGTCAATTTTGCTCTTAAATATTTCCCACATCCTTCCCCTTTCTCTTCCTAACCATTGCTATTTGAATAGAAGCCTTCAACAGCTTTTGCCTCAGTGATGCTGCTATCTCCCCATGGTTCTTCTGCTTCAAATGTTTGCCCTTTCTGTTTATCATCTAAACAGGTACCAAGGCAACCTGAATCCATGCAAAGGTACCATATTGCTTCCTATTTAAAACCCTCTGGCAAACATCACCTGGCCCTTGTCCACCTTCTTAACACCAGCTCTCTCTCTCCACCTGCTACTCTACCACCTTCCTTAAACTCAACAGCCTCAGTAAAACCATCTTTAATACTTGTTGATCATTTTAGTTTAGTTTTCATAGAATCATTTTGCTGATTCCCAACAATAAAAATCATATTTCATTTTCACTGTTTATAGCTTAAAGTCATATGACATCAAATTGACATTCACTCACTTAGCAAAACTGAACTGGTAACCTGTTATATAAAAGATATGACTCTAAATCTTAAGGAATTCAGAGATTTAAATATGTTCTCAAAAACAGTCAGAGCCAGCTGGGCATGGTGGCGTGTGCCTATAAGCTTCAGATTATGAAGCAACTGGGGCTAGGGGTCATGATTCGAGTCCCACTTGGTGCAACGGAGTGAGACCTAGTCCCAAAAAATTAGCTGGGTGTGGTGGCACACGCCTGTGATCCCAGCTACCTGTCAAGCTGAGGCTGGGAATTGCTTCAGTCTGTGGTACCCTGGGCAATGTGAGCCTGCTGTTCCATGGGCAAAAATAGAGAGACCTAATCTCAAAAAAAAAAAAAAAAAAAAACACTCAGAGCCAGACTTCTAGACAGGCAATTCTTTGTTACCTGTATTACATGGGATATATTCTGTGATAGCATGTACAGGGAATTCAAGAGCAAAGAATTCCATTGGAGTCTAAAGTCTTAGGAACAGAGATATGAATGAGCAAAGAATAGTTTTGTAAAGGTTAAGATTCCTTTTTCCCATTGAAGTAACAAAATTCAATGAACTTACACTGATTTGCAATACAGCACATATTCTAGAGGTGTAGGTTCATCCTTCTCAAAGGGAAGATCTTTGAAGAATATAGCCACATGTAAACCATGTGAGGTCTGTTATTCAAAAGAGAGAGAAAGGTCATGGAGAAAACTTGCAAGGTGATAAACAGAAAAGCACCAGGGAAAAAGAGAAGAATTTGAAGATGAGCTGAGTAATGTAGACAAGGTGCCAAAGAAGGCATTATATGCTATATGAAAATGATGCTAGATGGTTAAGCCAAGGTCAAAGGCAACCAGGCTATGAATGGTGAGATCTGTGTTGTAGATAGGTTACTTTAGTACCAATGTAGAAAATGTTTTCAATGACCATAGCAAAGAAGCCAGTGACCTAGTAGGAATTATCTGTTGTATCTAAACAAAGGATGAAAAAGATCTGAATATGGGAAACAAGGGGTTGAAATGTAGCTGGGAGGTTTTTGCACTTAGTTGAACATGGACTATGAAGAAAAAAATGAAAGAATCCAAAATGGCTTAATGTCATAGTGGATAGCAGAAGGTGTTGATGTTAAGAGATAGACTCAAGAAATAGGAGCATGTTAGTATTAAACACAGTGGTTCTAATTTTCTGTTGTCACATATGTATCTTTTAGTCAGTCATTCTTACAGTGGTTGCCTCAAAGATTCTGATGCATTCTGAAATGTGCCAAAGAGTCAATTGGTCCAGTACCCAACCAAAACAGGACCAACAAATGTCCTCCTTTCATTAGGGAAGGTAGGGAACACCATAAACACAATGACATCTGTGGGTTCAGTAGAAGGACAGTCACTTATAGCTGTAGGGTTAACAGGAAAATGGATGTGACAGTATTTAAGGAGACCATTGAGATACAAAGAGGACTTATCTGGGGCTATGGCATTGGACCTCTAGGATTTTTGAACAGAGGGAGTAGCACATATGACGATTGTCATAGGTTTAGAGAAAGGAGAGAGACTTCTATGTAATTATGAGCCTCTGGATTAAGCAGGATTATTTAACTAATTGACCACATGTCTAGCTTGTATCCTATTTACATCATGTAGCTGGACACACCATCCAGACACATTGGAGGCAATATAAACAAAGATCATCAGCAGTTTGGAAGTGAACTTGACCAAGGATGCTGGGTCTAAATGGATAATCACAAAAGAGATCCCTGTTCTACATCCCCAGCCACAGCTGCAGTGTCAGTTGAAATAGTCAGCTACCTTTAAATCACAGAGGGATGTTTCCATCATGTGAAAACAAGGTGAGAAACCTCTCTTTGTATTCTGTTGAGAACTTCTTGGGAGTTATGTTGCCTTGGTTTGGGCATCGGTTCATTTTTGGAGATGTTGGAGAGAGGAGTATAACTCAGTGCCCTCTCTGCTGTCACCTCTGCCAATGAAGAGACCTCCCACAGGAGACACGGTGTGAGCCCCTCTTCTGAACTCACCTATTGACTAGATTAATGGGAAGCAAAATGGGCTCCCCCTCTTTCCTTTGTAAGATTCCATTTTATCATTTCTCTCTCTTTTTTTTTAACCTCCTTCAGCCCTAAGGGAATTATGAGGCTTACTTTTTCTGCAGCTGATGTGACCTCACCTTAGTCAACATTCTTTTCAGGGTTGCACTGCAGGAAAGAAAAAAAGGACAGATCCATAATGGCAAAAGGGATGTCCCAGGAGAACAGAAAAGGTGTCTTAGACTCCAGAGAGGGCCTGGGAGTCCTTATCATCTTGCTCTTTGATCCATGCTGATTCACCTCCTTCCTCTCCTTCCCCACAGGGTTGTTAGCTGCTTCTGATTTAGCATGTAGGGCTCCATTGATACAACTAATTCTCATTCAGCAAAACATGCATGCGTATATATTTAATTCTGACTCTCACTGTTCATCTTCCCCATCATAAAACATAAGACACTTTGCAAGCGTATATTTAGCTCATGGGAACTTACAAGTAGAATTCTCAGAAGCAACTGAGAACAAGAAAACACACGCTATCTGAAGTGTCTGGTTCATTTTCAACGCCTCATTGCAGGCTTTGCCATTATTGATTTGGAATGAATGAACACTAGTATGAGCTGAAATGCAAGCAAGTGTCCTGCTATTACTTAACGTTATTTTCTAATTTGGGAGCTTCCCTCTGGCACAACTATAGGGGAACTTTGACAATAGTTTATAATATTAGAGGTCAAACGAGGAGGTAGTAACCTGGCCAATGTTTTATCTTGTCTATGTAGACTTGGCATCCACTTTATTTTCTTTGGGAGACCTTTACACTTCACAAAGGAAGTAAGGGAAATGAGTGATCAGTCAACATGCCCTAGTCACTCTCACTAATCCATCTTCTGCCATGATTTATTCTTTCTTTGCCACTGCATTTCCATTACTCAGAGAATATGCTAAAGGCTGTTTTATAATAGTAGTGCATGCATGCTTTTGTCTCATTTTAATCTTGGGAATTAGACTCCATGGAACTGAGAAGCGGATAGTTCAGGAGATGAGTCGCCACTCACCCTTCACTTTACAAACTGTCAAACTGAGGCAAAGCAAAAAGAAGCTGCTTGAGTCCAGGAGATCTGAAGTTGGATTGGTTCCCAAGGTCTTCACGCTTTATCTGTCACACCCCCCCCCCAAGCACTAGTGGAACATGAGCACAGTGATGAGGAACCAGATCAGGTTCCATAGGGAAAAACCACTCAAGCATCCACCTTTGTTTCTCAATTCTAAGTCTTTTCAGGTGTGTTCTTTTCCACAAGTAAGGAATGCATTCAGGCTGCTTTAACTGTGTTATTTCAGATCGCATTACTGTTTCCCAGTGAAAGGTATTTACTATTTTTAATTTCCCTTTCTCTTCTCTATAGATGTAGGCTAGTGTGCATTATGTTGTCTTTTTGGGCTGTTAGAATGTGTCATAACTGGCATAAACCCAGAGACGAGGACTTAGAAATAGTGAGTTTCCTGCTGTGCTAATAAAAGCAAAGCAGTGTGAGTTAACAAAGAAAGTTTTAATTTTTTAAGTAAGGTAACAGTACCTGTCCGTAAGACCCCTGGAAATACAAGCAACCCTTTCTAAATAATAAAACCCAGAACAGAAGATAGGCTGCATCAAAAAAGGGTAGCCTAATTCTTCTCACAGGAGTAATCCCCTAAAACAAAATTGATAAATTCACTTATGCATTATTTTCAATAGCAAACATATGTATTGCAAAGCTCTCTTTCCCCCATAGCAAATATATCATCCTTAGGAACAATAATGCCTCACGGGAGATGATATAACTGCATTACTGATTTCTCAGCTTCTCCACGGAAGCAATTAGATAAACGTGGAACCAGTGGCTCTAATCCTCAAGGTTGGATCTGATTAATATAGCAAGTGATAGCCTGCTGATTCTAAAATAAAAAGCTAAATAAATACATGTTGTCATTTTTCCGCAATAAAGTAATAAGCAGTTTGCAGTAAATATGATTGGCATAAAACAATGTAGAAAATAATGTCAAATACATTCCACAAACAGCGATTGCTGTCAAATTTACAAAACAGGATGGTGCTTCCGTAAATATATCCACAATTTAAAGCTTTTGAAATAGGTTGACAGATATGCTAACAAATTATTCATGCCATATTTAAATTGTGTACCTAACTCCTCAGTAGCGTATTTATTTAATCAAAGCATGATCACTCCTGACAATTACTTTTACAAACTTTCGGAAAATATCCCAGAAAATATCGGCAGACACATATTACCTAGTCATGTAAGCAGTGAGAAAGCTGACACAGCTATTCAAAACAGCCAAGGCACAGAAAGAATATAGCATGTAAAGACACTGCTAAATGCTTCCTCAGCTGGTGAATGCCTGAGATAATAATACATGAGTACAAAGGAAAGGGGAGGTGATTAAATTATACCACACGGGTATAAGTCTTAACATGGCATGCTTTGACTAGGTCTATAGATTTTCCAGAAGAGTCGCAACATGGTGTGCTTTATTGGGGGGAACAAGTCAGAAGCAGTACACCTATTAGGAGTTGCAAATTCAATAGCCCTCAGGATACGCAGGTCAAGCCGATGGATGGAGTGGTCTGTGGAGAGAGGGAAACTGAAAAGCACTTGCCGAGGATATAGGCAGCTGACAGAATCAATTAATGTTCTGCTGGAATAGAAGTCCCCAACTTCCAGAGACTATGATGTTTCAGGAAGTGTCTGAAATTAAGATTTTCCTTACTAGGTACATGGATGTTTCAGTGTTGGCAGCTAAGTTATTTGAAACAGCAGCTGCAATACCAGAGTGGACTAGAATCGGATGGAGACTCCCTGTTTGCAAGCTCAGCAATATAGCTTTAGCTGCCATGGCTGTGCAGTCTGTGCAAACCCTAGCACCAGCACCATGGAGCGAGTTATTCAAAACCACTCCAGAAAAATTCAGCTAAGACCACCAGCTCATCCTCACTATACTTAGGGGTTATGAGATTTAAGAAATGTCTTGTGACTCAAAATAACATACCTATAGGATGACAGTTGACACCCTGTCCCTTACTTCCTTTTTCTATAAATGGAAACCGCAATTGTAGCTACCTTTTAGGATTTCCAAGAGGGATCAAAGAAGCTCTTTCCATAAAGCCCTGAGAACACTAATGAGCACATAGTAGGTACTCAGCAACTGTTACCTATTGTCACTCCTATCATCATGAGTAAAACCTGGGTTGTTTTTTGAGGGCGAAATACAAGATGGCATTTCCAGAACATGGCAACTCAGATATAGTGAGGTGCTGTCAATGAGAAAATAATAGCAAGGTCTCCAAGTAAGGGTGTGAGGGGGAATAGAAAGGTAGCTGAGAGGAAAGAAGACATGGTTACAATGAGGCATCAGTCATGCTCTTAGGGACCTTGAGGTGATTGTTAGTGTGGTCAAGCTGCTTTGGAATGCAGTCATCACAAGTGTTCATTGTACACATGTGAGTGTGTGTGTGTGTGTGTGTGAGTTTTGTTGACTTTGCAGGAAGAGATCTCTTTTCTTCTGTTTGTTTTGTATTCTCTGAGGCCCTTTATAAGACTGAGAGACTGAGCTGAACCATAACAGATTCTGCAAAGCCAAGCAGGTCTGTAGATAAGAACACTGGAAAGATCCTCTTCACTATCTTTCATTTCTAATGATGTTTCACAGAGCTAGCCCACATGAAAGTTTTCAAGCATTGGTTAACAACTAGGAATATCCTTCAGGTCATTGTTCCAGGTGTAGGAGGTGGGTGATGGGGAGGAGATCAAAAAACACTTTCATTAAAGTTCATGACTATAAGCATGTGTATATGCCAGGGATCTGCATGCTGCACCTTCAAGGATGGTCCATACCCATCTTTTTTCTCCCAGTTTTGACATTTTAAAAGGTTGTTATAAAGAAAGACAGAGAGAAAAACATGCAACAGTGGCCATACATAACCCATAAAGCCAAAAATATTTACTATCTGGCCCATGTCCCCTACTCTTTCGATTAAAGGGGAGGAGAGAGAGTTTTTTCTTAACTGAACGCAACCACCAATCTTTGAGAAACAAGTCACTGTTCTTATGTGAACTTTCTCCTTGCCCATGTTATTTCTTTTTAACCAGGTGGCAGAAAAATGCCCAGTTGTGTATGTGCGTGTGTTTTTAATGTCGCTTCTATTGTACCCTGTTGTCTTAAAGAAAATTCAGTTCAGTTATCCAAGTGAGACACTTTCGTTTTGATGGTACGTACATGCTGACTTATCACCAGGATGGCCAGTTCTCGCTTGGTTGTAAAATTATGGCACAAATACTTTTCATTGATCGCAATTTAACAGCCAATCAAGACACAGCTTCATCCCCACAATTTCACTGCGCCTTTACAATTGAGAAGAATGGCTCCTATAATGGGTATTATTATGGGCATCGAGTTCCTTTCAGATGAACTCTGAGACGGTGCTGAAGCCAGGCAAGTCATATAAATGTCTGCAGCTAGGATGTTATGGAAAGAGTTATGTAACTGTGCAGGATATAAAGATTTGGCCATGACCAATTGATCGCTAGAATCCCCTCCAGCCCATAAAACCTGGGCTGTCCATAGAATATTCTTTGTAAGAGAATATTTCCTTTTTTTTTTTTTTCTTGAGACTAGGTCTCACTATTTTTGCCCGTGGATCCGCAGCCTCTCGTTGCCCGGGGTACCACGGACTCAAGCAATCCCCAGCCTCAGATTCCCAGGCAGCTGGGATTACAGGTGCGCGCCACCTCGCCCAGCTATTTTTTTGGAACTAGGTCTCGCTACAGGCCCCAGGCGGGACTCGAACCACGATCCATAGCCCCGGCCGCTTCATAGGCTGAATCTTACAGGCACGAGTCACCGTGCATGATCAAGAGAATATTTCTTATCATGAGTTTACTTTTCAGAGTCAAGGAATAGTCTATGGAAAAAAAATAGGTTTTAGATCAGAGGCTAGAGTGGTGTTGGTTTTTTATTTTGTCTTTCGAATGTAATTATCTGTTTATACCATTCTGAGCTGTTTAGTGGTTTAACTTCCTATTTGAATCAATTAAACTCTTAATAGTTCTGTTCATAGAAAACACCAAGATTGCCAGTGAGTCAAACAGATGACATAAAAGCCTTCATGTTCATGTTATACAAGAAAGGGGTGAATCTGCTGCCTTAGGGCTTTAAGGATGTAAACCAAGTCCTAGACCTGTATATGCCCAAAGGTTAAGAAATCCAAACCTCACAACAGCCTGCAAACAGCCAAAGGGCCTTTTCCAAATAAGGCAAACCCAGTAACTTTGTCAGTTGCTCCTATTCTTGCTTTCCTTCCTCGATTTCTCTGTAAAATTCTTTCTCTAACTCCCACTGGTGGCGTGCTTCTCACCACAGCAGGCTTGACACTGTGAACCCACATCAGCTTTTGTTCAAATAACGTCTTAAAGAGCTCCTATGTCTCATTTCTGCTTTTAACATGGGAAATCATTCTGACTGTGCAGTACTAAGAAAGAAAGTATTTAAACCCTCCTGGTATTTCATGTTCAGTTTATCATCCATTCATGGACGACGCTGTTCACCTTCATATACTCGCCACAGGAGTATATGGTAATTCTGAACTACAAGGCTTAAAAAGTGATATGTCCTCATTTCATCATTATCAGTATGGAGGAAGAATTCAGAACTGTCCAACTTTCCTCACCAAGACCAGTCGTTGTATAGGTGGGTACCAGATTCTAACTATGGAACAGTGCAGACGTGTGGTCATATTAACTCTTCTTGGCTGAATTGTCTATAACACAGTCTTCACCCTTAAGAATCCAGCTCCCACCCACCAGTTTACTGCATTTATTCAGAAATTGCCAGCTCTGTCATTTCCAAGGAATAGCTCAACCAGTATCCCTTTCCTTCTGCACCTGCATTTGTGTTTCCTTACACTGAAAATTGAGATTTAGATTAAGAACAAGGAGTTGTTATTAGAAGGTCTAAGCCTGTATGCCTCCTTCCTTGCAAAAGAGTCCACCATAGAGAGTGGCCTGAAAGTGGTCTTTACCCAGCTTACCCCCCAAAATATAACTGGTCCCTCCAAAATTAACTCAACAAAACACTATGGATCACACTTTCTAAAATCAGTAGGGACTTTGTAGAACAGTGTCCTATACTAAAATGCCTCCTGAGACAAGCCTAACACTGTAAATTAGAACATAATAAAGAATAATGAGGTAGGAGAGCAGACACCCACTCTGACTGATGATAGATTCTTTGTTTTCCCAGAAAAGCTGGAAATATGAATTTTATGGGGAGTTGATGGGAATATAATACAAAAAAAATTAATAGAACCTAAAAGAAAAACATTGCTTTGCCCCATCCCAATTAGTTGCAAACTTTCTTATAGAAGGAGGGACTGTAAGATCTTTGCATTCAGTACTGCAGAAGAAGAAAACAGACACACAATTTGTGAATACAAGGGGAGATTATAATAAACTGATGAAGAGAGCAGTGAGTCATCAAAATTGAGGTGTACATAATAAACAGAAAGAATTGCTTCAATTAGCCAAAATTTCATGGAGAAAGTGACATTGAACCTGAGATTTACAGAGTAAACAAAACATTAAAATTCAGCAACAGAGGAAAAGACCAGTTCAGGGAAGCTGAGGGAAATATGGGTGAAATAGACTAGTAAGGAGTGGCAAGTGCATTGTGAAAATTAAGACCATGATACACTGTGGAGTGAGACAAGTTACAAGTGAGGTTGAAGTGTGTCCATGACAGCTTGTGACAAATACTCTGGAAAAATTTTTCCTTCTCCCCAACTTTCCACTTCACCCAACTGTATTTTTGTCCCTCTCTGGTGTTCTCACATTTGTCTTTTAGCCTTCTATATAATTTTAAAAAATCTGTAATGCTCTCTGATTATACTTACATCACATGGTCTAATTTTGGACCTGCAGTATCCTCCCCAAAATTCATACTTTACCCACAATTATCTGTGAATAAAATCCAATCGCACTAGTGAACACACTGGTATACCCGAACTCTCATCCCTAAGGGTTTCTACAATCCACCACATAAAGACCAAGCCTGATCTTAGTGCAAGAGATTGTTAATTGGATAGTGTGCATATAAAAGAAGAGAAGGCAAGATTAGAGTTTTCCAATAGAACACCCAATGTTATCCCTCCCCCCATGGGCGAATGCTCAGTCAAATGGGGTTGGCCCAAGGCAAGACCGTTGAGATGCCAAAGCTTGCCACAAGCCTCAAGCATTTTCTGGCAGGTAACCAGAGGACAAGAGCAGAAGAAGCCTGGCAAGTCTGGGAGGAAAGGAGCAAATTCAAAGTACAGGTTGAGTAGCCTCTTCACAGGTCTCTCACAATGAACTCCAAGTTCCTATGTACTTCAACTCCTTGTCTCCCATGCAAGCCCCAACCCAACATGCAAGCAGCACAGTTTATCTTCATATGTCTCACTGCTCCACGTGTGTCCTCCTGAGTCTTCTCCATGGTTCTCCTGGTCTTCTAGAGCTTCCCCCACCGCTCAGCTCTACTCTCCAGTAGATGGAAACTGAAACATCCCCCTACCCTTTGTGTAGAAAGAGAACCCTCTTTCTAACAAACCTTTAACCTCCCCCCATAAAATCATTCATTGACTCGATGACTTTCATTGACTGTTTAAGTCACTGAGGTTCTTTGATCATAACACACGCCATGAAGATACTTTGATCTTTCACACAAAGCTCCTGCTCCCCACCCCCTTCTCCACTTTGAACCTATCAATGTGCAGTTATCTGCCCTTGCAGGTTAGTTCACATCGGCTAGCTCTGCCCCCAGCAGTGGAAGCCTCTTACCTCTGGTCTGATTCCATCTGCACAACACCATTCAGAAGTCTCCTATCAGCCGGTTCCTAGAGCCTACATGTCACTGCCTCATTCGAATGTCAATTCAATATAAAGGAATGTAGTCAATGAACAAATAATAGAAAACAAAACAAACAACATAAACAATCCTTTAGGTTTAGACACCAAAATGGCAGTGTCTCCTAGAGGGACAGACTGGGACAGGAATGAGGTGGCAGTGTCTCCTAGAGGGACAGACTGGGACAGGAATGAGGTGGCAGGGGGACAGGTAAGGATGGTTGATTGGATGGTGGTAGATGGTGACTAGACCTTTCATGGTGGTGCAGTGTGGTCCATAGGTTTATGGGGGTGTGCAACTGTACTTCAGAAATGTGCATTGTGTTGTAATCTTGTGGAATCTCATTTAAAAAAAAAAAAGGTTCAATGGTTCATGTCCCCAGGGAAGATTTTCATGACTCTGAGACTGGCTTTTGGTCTGAGGTTCTGCTAACAGGTTCTCTATTCTCAATAGTCAAATCATTCCTACAAACACTGTGTGTGTAACACCTATCAAATGCTCCCTGTTCGAAGAGCTGCGATGATAACTATCTTGTTGCATGCATGTAATCCATTGGAAGCCGACTCTTGGGGAAGCTCTGCTGTGCGGCCTGATGGAATCGGGGCTTAATTCTGAAGCAGTGTGGAATCAGAAGTTTCCATTTATAAACTCTCACATCTGGTTTCCTCTCTCCCATTTTCATTGATGATATTTACGTTGACATAAAATTATCCAAATAAAGTCTCCCTAATCCTGACTCTATACATATCCAGCTCTCTAGCTGGAAAAGAATAGCATAATCTCCTTACATCTTTTTTTTTTTCAGTAAAATAAGTGATTTCAGCCAAATCCGGGTCCTCTCCCATAACCTGCCTTAAAGATCTTATCCTATCCTTTTTCAGTGGCACCATACAGTACTCTTTTTAAGCAAAGCATTCCATCATTTATATCCTTATTTCTCTTATCTGCAAAGTGAAAATAACTACAGATTAAATGAGGTAATGTATGCAAAGAACCTGATATGATCCCTGTCCTAGCAATAGTAAAAGGTAATTAGGGCTTAATTTCACTCACTTTTATTCCAGCTTTCCAGATGTGTAAATGTATACCTGGCCATGTACTGTAGGATTCCGTGAAGCCCTAGGAAGCTGCTTTTATAATCATTGTGACCATCATCCTCTGTGTGTGTCTTGGGACAAACTGGATCTGAATTTTGCCCATTCCCACCCTTTCAACTGCCAGCCTCTTCTACATCTGGCCAGCACAACCCCTGATTTAAATGTCACAGCACCTAGGAGTGTTGAAAATTGGTGCTCTGGTCCATTGTACTCACTGAACCCTTATCCCTATTCATTGACATCATATCTGTTGCTTATTCATTTTGGTGTAGATCTTGTTGAATTTCCTGCACCCACACCAGACTCTCTCACCCTTGCCCACCACTGCCAGGCGCACAGTGTATGTGTTCAATCAATGATCACTTGGGGTTCACCAACCTTACCGTAAATGCCTATTTCAGTGAAGGTGTCTGTGACCTCCTTTCTTCCTCTGAAGTTAACTCACATAATTGAGAGTTCTTTCTTTACAATTCTACTACAACAGTTTTTACTTTCTGTTCTGCATCGTAATAATTTGTATGTTTGTCTCTTCCCTCCAATTAGATAAATTATAAACTCCTACTCTGAAGAGGCCAAGAACCTTGCATCACTTGACTATGGTTCAACAGTAGTACATCCTCAATAAATGTGGATGGCTATGTAAACAGAAACTAGAAAGAAAGAATTTCTTAAATGTAATGGTTATTGAAAACATATCTCCCAAACTTGAAATCAGTCTATACTATATTTCAGCGGAGAATTGTTTTCTTTTCATCATTATCAAGAGAAATTTGTTCCCAGCATACTTCTTGTTGTCAAGTGGTATGCCCCCACCGGAGTAGGAGGTAAAGTTACAGATGTAAAAGTGTATGCTGAATTCAAACAATAATCAGGGTTGATGGAGTAAGTCCTCGTGGCTTCAGTCATCCACAGAAGGGTGTTCTCAAATCAGAGGGGGCTCTCTTAATCCCTTAGGAGAAGAGACTCTGGGCAGAGGATGTGTTGCAGCTAACAGGACACAAAGAGCAGGTTTTTCACTTCCTAATGTAAACAGGTTCAATCTAGGTATAGTATTTCTCATGGGAACTCCCTAAATATTTTAACAAGAGGACAAAGCACCAAAGGCAGAAAATCCACCGCTGACTTCCAGCGTCAAACCACAGATAAAAAATTGATTACATTTCTGTTGGTTTGAGAGGTTTCCAGATAATGATTTTTTATTTCTAAACTGCAGCAGACCATTGAAATTGTAAGCTGATGTACAACCACCTACATGGCAGTGAAGGACCACAGCAAAATCGATACGCTCTATCTCTTCATTCACAGATGTGTATGGCTTTGAGCCTATAGATAATGAAGTTTATTTATTCAAGTATACACTGCTGTCACTAAATAATGGGTCTCAAGTAGGTTCGTGCCGCCAAATATTTTGGAGGACATATGGCATTTGAGATAGATCATTATACTCCTGATTATGGAGCAGAGCGGTATTCAAATAGCAAAAAGATATTGTAATAGGATCTTACAGGTGGAGGGATTTAGAGAAGAATGTGATTTTCTGTCTTTAGCAATGAAACTACACTGGTGGTCTGAGATGCTTATATCTATAGTGTGTCCTACATCTACAGAAAGGAGCATCCACGCTCAAAGGACATGTTTAGTTTTCTAAGCAGTTCAATGTTTGTCTACACTGGCCCTTCAGTTCAGGACAAAGTTGCATATGAAAATTAGGTGTGTGCCAGCAAGCAGGTGAGCAGCTCAGAAACCAAATGGGCAAGGCCAATGAATTTGAGAACATGGAGAGATTGGCTCTGAACCACTTATTTTTCCACAAACCACAAAATGGAATTCTATGACCATCACTTTATGAACATACAGAAGAGGGTATATTTGTTTCTCAAAGATAATGGCCATTGATCAGCAATGGGATATGTCCCAGCATCCTCTTTCACAAACATGTGAAAGTAATTCTGGAGGAGATGCATGAATAATAGACAAAGGTCTGCATTGGTGTGGGAGCAATTTCTAGTTTATGAAGGAAAAAAAAATCACACCGAAGAATTGACATACACCAGAAACACTTCAATCTGAAAGTTTCTGTTGATGTGACTGATAAAAACATCTTGACATTTGAGTCTTTGAACTGTAGTCTAGCGTTATTGGTGCCTGTGATTCGTTCCCTTGAAGAAACTAACAAAGAAGTTAAAGAGCCATTCACCCCTCTCAGAGGTAGTGGGCGGAGTCAGAAAAACAAGTATTTATAGGAAAGGTAAGTACTTCTGTGGGGGAATTTTGACTAGAGGATATTTAGTTAAATTCCAAAAGCACCACTTCATGGTGATGCAAAGGAGATTAAATGACATAAATTTGCTTTTCCAAAGTGCTAACAGCTTTGGAGTTTTTTTGACCACTTGGGCACTGTGAATAGCATCAAGTTGACGTTGAATTTTGTGCAGTCAATACTCTTTGGCAACCATTTTCACACTGATGCAAGACTGGCATCTATTGAAAGAGGTGTCACTGTGGCCACTTCATTCAATTGCATATTAAACTGTGCTATTCATAGAGTGGACAATTCCTGGTTCAACCCTATCGTTGATTAGTGTCCTGCATGACTGCAATGAACAGAGATCTTAGTTTGCAAATACAGGTTTCATTTATAAAGAGGTGGCATGTCACATGACAATCCTGACATGCTCATACTCAAATCTTGGAATCTGCCATTGTTCCTTACATGGCAAAAACAGATATGAATCAGTTGAGACTCTTGAGATTGGATCACCTGGGGCTTTCCAGGAGGACACACATGGGTTTCCCTAAGAGATTTGAAGGCAATGATGCAATGGGATGGCAGAAACAGTTGCTGGAATGATGTCACCTTGAGTCTAGAGGAGGTGACTCGAAACCAAACACACTCTGGAAGAGGTGAGAAGCAGAATGTCACCTGCAGTCTCCAGAAGGGACTAGCCTTGCTGACCCAAAATTCCTTTTGGACTTCAGAACACCCAGGAAAACATGTTATATTAAGACACGAGGTTTGTGATCATTTGTGATATCAGCAACCAGGAACCAATGCAAAGGGTCATCAAGAAAAGATAAGATACTGAAGGGACACCATTCCTTCTTGCAGGGAGAAAAACAAATTGGGGGAATAATTCATGTAAGAGGAATAAGGATAGGACTCATAGTGCAGAGTGTGGTTGAAAGCAATGCTCTTCAAAACCATACAGAAGTGAGTTCAAAATTATTTTCCTTGCTTATTATAGACTAACCTTCTGGACCTCGGTACCACATAAGAAAGAAGTTTACAGGGTAATTACTACCCATTGTGCCAATTTTTTACCAAAGGAGCTAAAAAGTAGGTTCCTGGTTTATCAGGGATTCAGAGGATAATGAACAATTAAATCCTTCCCCCTCTTATTGGAAAAATTCAAAATTCTTATATTTCTCACTCCAAAATTAGATTGTGGGGTGGGAATGAGGGGTGTTGTCACATTTGTACTCGAATGGGTTGAGAATCATAAAACATGTGTCACATATTATGTGTAGAGGACGTTGCACTGGACTTTGAGAATCAAAAAATCAGTGAGATCTAATCCTTAAATGGCCCCATTACAGGCAGGTACCAACAGGTGAAACATTCAAGACACCGTAAGAAAGTGATAAGGTTTATGAGGAAGCGATCATGAATGACCTGGGAGAAGAGCTCCTGATTCTGTTTAGGAAACTCAAGGACATGCATCCAGAGGAAGTGGCACAACGAGTGAACTTAGAAGAAGGAAAAGAATTTCTTCGAGGAAAATTTGCCTGGAAAAGTCTTGTTTAAAGGAATAACTTACACAAAAGCAGGAAATGCTTGGGGGCTGGCTGGCGGTTCTGCATGGTTGGAATGAAAGGGTACAGAATGCTAAGAGATGTTTGCAGATTTTCTAGCTTGGGTGACTCGATAGAAATATCCATGGAGAGATTGGTAGAGGGAGGATGAGTTATGAGGAAAGAGAACATAGAAGAAAATGTGTCCAAATTTGGATGAGTTGATTTTGGGAGGCTGGCAGAAGCACCATATGGAGATATACAGCAAGCAGTTAGGAATTTGGAGTAGGTTGAATTATTTTGACTCAAGTGATTTGTCTGCCAACCCAAATGTCCTTTCTATAACTATATGAATATGCACTACAGAATATTTTAGAGATAACAGCCTTCAAAATTGAAAGAATTGCTTGACAGGCTATTTTTCTATCCTAGGAGTTGAATACCTTTCTTTCTAATTATTCTTATTTATGTACTTTGTGAATATTTCACACACATTTGCCTTCCATTTGTTAGATATACCTGTTTCAGATAGCATTGAAAAAATTCAACATATACTTCTTTTCCATTATGCCCCACAGAAGTGATAATTAAGGCTGTATCTTTCTAGATACACTGGTTCCAACATTTTGGCCAAAATGTTCTTTTGGAAGAAACTTGCACAAAAGTTATAAAAGCATTTTCAAAGAAAAGAAAATGCATTATGAGTTAAGGAAGCCTGAAGACTATTCTGGATTTCATTAGTGTGAGTAGCTGGACTCTGAATTACTTATAGGTCTTCAGAAAACTTAGATTGAAGGTGGTTCAGCATAAATATTTAATGTTGAGGACAAATATTATCTTTTGATGATGTTCCCTTAAAAATGTGTCTGACTGGAGTGAGTATATATATATATATAATGTATAATATAAATATATATTCACTCCTTTATGTATATTCATTCTACTCACTAAGAACTAAGAGGCCCAGGTCAAAATGACACAAATTAAATCAATCAAATTGACCAAATTGAGACTATGTAAATCTTCACAGCACTTGTGTTTCAATTAAGTTTTTAGATATCATACTACCAAAGGAACAGTAACTCTATTTTCACAATCCTAAAGTATATAGAGGTGATTTCAGGTCACTGTCCTAAGAATGAAAATAATAGCATGAATATAGGATTATTTTATTAGCTTTTCAGTTGCTGCTTTTCACTCTAGGAAAATTTTAGCTCAAAAATTTACATCTGCCTGATGCTACTTCAGCATTTCTATGGCAAAATTAGTTATGCCGATAGTTTATATGTATTACACAAATCCAAACAAAAGATCTCTTGGGAAAAAAAATCGCACAGAAAGGCTTCATTTCACTTTCTCGACACTCTGAATTCTGCTGGTCTGAGACTAGGAAGATGGAGTGTAGAAAGACTGGTTGGGGTCAGTGGTGTCCAGACAAACAACTGCAAAATAGTCTTCCTGGCACTACTAAACCAAGGAGGACCCATGAGAAGACTGAGGTCTCCATGCTCCCAACACAAGGAGATAGCAAGCGCACCTCTATAGGGCAAGGAAGGGTAGATACTTCCTGCTACCTACCCACCATGTACAGTATAGTCCACCTGCCCTTTCTTGGACCTCTACTGAGTATCCAGTGGGACACAGCTAAGCCTCATGTGCTGACAAATTTAAAAACGTCACCTTCTGTCATGTTGGATGCATGGGAGTGCAGCCAGAGAGAGCACCATCTCATGGAACCCAGAAAAGTGTTTCAGCAGGTCGACTACAGTTCTGATCCCTTGAGAATAATAGAAATTTCTAGAAACCAAGCCTTTACAGAGAAAACACATGTGGTAAGGACTTAAAAAAAGAAGAAGTTGATGGAAGGAAAAAAAAAAAAGTCAATGTGGATTTCTAAATGAGTTGCCTTAGAAAAAGGTGTTTTTATTTTAAACCCAGATCCAGCACACAGAATTGAAAACCTGAAGGAAAGATGAGGGTACCAGGAAACAATGGTGCAGAAAGGAAAAGAGATCCCACCTAGGGAAGAAATAAGAGGAAAATGTCAATATAACCTGCAACTGATGGCAGCAAACCATGACTGGCAACATCTCCCCTGGATGAGTGTAAGGACAAAGAAGACATATTCTCAAACTGTCAAGGATAGAGATGAAAGGGGTTGTAATTATCTTTTTTTCAAATATCAGGTAAATAGGAGTCTGAGTAAAGTTTCATAGAAGAAAACACAAATTTTAAGGATTAGAAAGCTACGGTAGAACTTTCAATTAATAATAAAATAATTGGAATAAAAAATAGTCACTCAAGGAGACCTGAGATACAGAGAAAAGACAATGAAGGGAATACACAACACCATAAAGATGAACAGGAGGAATAAGTTAACATGTGTTTCAACTAGTATACAGGGTATGCACAATGGCACCGTTCCCATTAAAAGGCAGGGGCTTTAGAGAGAGATTAGAAACAAAAGTCAGCTTTATGCTGTTGACAGCAAACACATCTAAAATAGTGACAAAGGAATTTGAAAATAAAAGGCAAGATGTACTCTGCACAAAAGAAACAATTTTGACAACATTTATTAACGATACATGGGGAATTGACTTTAGCATGGAAAGAATTAAGAAAAGATACATATATTTTTCTATTATGAAGGCAAAAATTTCAAAGCAATGATGCTAGTCATAAAACGATATGGTGCAAAAGCCTTAGCAAATAGAGAAAAGAACAGAAAGGCAAGAAAATATTGATAAAAATAAATTCCATGGATATTTATGATATGCTTCCTTATGAACTGAAAGTCAACTAATAAAAAAGTAGACATAGCAAGCACACCCAACAGTTAAACAAGACAAGCAATAGACTTCATTTAATAGATGAATGCATACTCCTTCCTACATGGAAAATTGATGAACGTTTAAATATTTTTTATGTGTGTATGCAGAACCGCTACAAAGGTCTCTCATTTAATTGGAAAAGAAAGTGTATACATATTTTAGGGTAAAGATTTTGCAGGCAACTTTCTTTTGTCATAATAAAATAGCACTAGAAAGCAATTTACACCAAGATGACTCCTGCCTAAGGTCTGGGTTCTACCCCTACTAGAATATCTGTAATAAAAAAGAAAAGGAAGAAACAAAATAGGAGGGAAGGAAAGAGGAAAGAAAGAATGGAAGAAAGGAAGAGAAGGGGGAAGAATGTAAAAAGAGAAAAATACAAAATGTAGAAAGAAAAATAATACATAGAAAAGAACATAAGATAATAATCATAAAGATAAAAACTTCCATGACAGAATCTTGAAAAGACCTAGAAAATAAAGCCCTTAAGAACTTCATTAGGAAAGATAAGAAAGGAGAAAAAAGAAACTAGCTATGGTTAGAAACCAAAATAGCATCATCAGAGAGCCAGTTTGGAGGCTACAGAATTTTGCATCCAACTATGACCGTAATATGGTGCCAAAGAGGAAATGAGCAATATATCAACAAAATGAAAATCACCAAATTGACCTGCCAAGGTGCAATAAACTCAAATATTAAAACAATTAGAGGGTTACAGAAGATCAGGGAGAAACACAGACCCTTCTTTCAAGGGACATGGAAGTCCAGAAGATGATGTGTTCTACCTGGTGGGATGAAGAGAGATCTCTGCCCCCATGCCTGTCATGACATTCTCCTAAGAACTCAACTGAGAAAGGAATTGCTTCCCTGAAGATTTCAGAAATTCAGATTCAGAAAATCTAAATGAAAAATCAAATTTCTCTTTGTGGCACACTTTAGAATATGTGTCGCGCAGCCCAAATTAAGTCTTCCGCAACATTTTACAACTGTGAACAACAGACCTGTGAAAACCCAGTCTTTTCAGGGCTCTCCCTCAGAACAGGCTGCTTGAGGCTGTGCTCAGAGTGACGTGACTTCAGTGTTCCGAGATGAAAATGTGTCTCTGTGAATGTGTTCCTAAAAAGTGATGGGAAAATTGAAATTTGTTCATTCATATCTTTCCATTGATTTGCATGATCATTTCACAGATGACTGATCTTCCTTGCCAATTTTTTTTTGAAGTGGCAACACTTGCTAATATTTTCGTTTCAAGTTTCATTCTGTCCCTTGATTCCTGCATCTCAGGATTTGTGAAGTGTCTCCACTTTCAGTGACCTCAGCCATCAATTCTGTTTCCCCTCAGCTCTCCACACCACTGGCCACTCTCATCTCACAGCCTTTTCTGAAGATTCTTCCTGCTCTCTGTAATGTGAAAGGCAGATGAAACCCTCAGAGGCAAACCAACAGACAGGAACCTTCTCTGCAACTTACCACACTCATCATTTTCCTTTAAACAATGCTATTGTGATTTCAAGAAAACATAGAACTCTACCCCCTATTGCCTGCCTGGTCTTGAATAATTCTCTTTCCCTCTGTCCAAGGATCCTAGGTACTAAAGCAACCTTTCACCTGGCCATTGTGACACTCAGAACTCAAGGGGAACAATCCACAATCCACATGAAAGTGCCTTGTAGACCAGGAATGTGCCCAGCTTCCACATCCAGTTATCCTGAAGGGACCCCAGACATTGCATAACTGAAAGTGAATTCAGTATCTTTCCCCTTAAGCCGAATCCTCCTTGTGAATTTCATCTCTGGGTTGATGGTGATACCCTCCATCCTCTGCCATTATTCTTGACTCGTATTACCCCACCCACTAGGCCAACAAGTCTAATAGAGCCTAAAACATGTCTAAAGTCTAACCCCTTCTTCTTATTAGCAGCATCATGGTTTAGTTTATGATCTCCCAGATGTTTTCTTGAGATAAAAAGATTTATCTGTTTATGTCACGAATTATCCCAATAACCTATGAAACAGGAATCTTGCCCATTTCATAGATCAAGGAACTGAGGCAATAATAGCCTCAGCATCTTACCCAGGGTGCATAAGGGGGTGTGTCAGACTTGGTTTTCAACCCATGACACTATCAACCCTAGTCCATGGTGCTGCTGCTTCCTTCCACACAAGCTCTGCAGAGAGTCTCTAGTTATTCAAAAGCAATAGCTTGTTCAGACTGAGCATCAAGTGTGTTCTGCCTCTGATTCTCACTCTCCCAGGGTTTCTCAAACTTGACACTGTTGGCATTTGAAAATGGACCATTCTTTAATGTGGGGCTTATTCGTGGCATGTGGAAAACTCCATCAAAACCCCTGGTCTCTACCTATGAAATAACAACAGCGCCATCTCCTTCAGTTTCCGAGAAGTAATACTGTCTCCAGATATTGCGAAGTGTCGCTAGACTTGGGGCTTAGGATAATGGCTCCGTATTACCCTGCTTCATAATTTCTGGCCTAGTCCTAATGATCTCTTCCCCACCACAAATTACACTTTCAAACCTGTCTACATTTGATGACTCAGTACCCAAACCTCCATAATTGAACACATGATCTTCCATATTTCCTGCTTCTAGTGATCCAAGGATTTGAATACATGAGTCTAGTCATTTCATCCTTGGTTCAGGAGACCTTTTCAAGTCTGACATTATTTCATGACTTAGCTAAATTGCATTGTTCTTCCAGGATTGGGATATTCCACCTTGGTTTTTCAGTTCTCCAGAGATGAGTTATGATCATCAGTTTGGGTTAACCTGTTCAATCAAACACTCCTTTAGGCAGTTCTGTGAATGGTATTCTGTAGATGTGATCACAGTCCATGATCAACTACTTTAAGGGAGATTATCCTCACTGTTCAGGGTGGGTATGATTCAATCAGCTAAAAAGCCTTATATGCCTTGTCTGAGATAATGAGATCCACTAACTACCGATAAATAAATAAAATTGACAAGAAGGTCCATACAAACTATGGAAATCCCATTTCTTCCTCAGTATGCATCAGCCCTGGGAAAGGAAAAAGAACAATGGTTAGAAGATGCAGGGTTTTGCCAATACAGTTCCCTAATCACTGGAAAAAAGAAATGCTATCACCTCTCATGGATACACTATAAAGAATGTGATTTTCTCCAGGGAATCACCTATACCATCTGGAAATAACTACAGTGCTTAGAGTTTTTATCAAAAAAAGACAGAAATTGGAAGAGCATTGTTTTTCTTTTTAATTTCCCAGCCTGCGCTAATAGTTAATCTGGGAAAGTGCCCGTTCATGAATGTCATCCTCTAGCAAATGAGTTTTCACATTTTCTGAAATGGGCCTTACCTGTGTTTTAATCAACACTGATTTGCGAAGCATCTGGGGAAGAAGGTGGGAAGTATATCCTAAGGTGTGTGTGTGGGGGGGGGGGGGGTTGACTCCCAGGCTCTGCTTCCTCCATCAGAATCTCGACCACTGGTTAAGTGAGTCATTCCCTCAGTCAGAGAGACTTAGTTTTTCAGTATTGGAATAAAACACACATCTATCTTATTAAATTTGAATATATGAAATTCCAATCATTTGGAGTACTTTTATTTCAGCCTACTCTTTCGCAATAGATGGAACATAAAAAAATTCTCATGTCCTTGGTTCTAACAGTGGTCACAGGCCCCGTTAAGTAGACATGTTCTAAAAACAGTAGTTTGGGACAAAATGTGTTCACCCCTCCACATCACCTTTGATCATACTGTTTTCTTTACATCATGGTCCGTTGCTCACCAAAGCATAAGTTAAATATTTGCAAGGAAAACATGCGGTCCCCTAGCAAAAGCTCCAGCACTATAAATATTTCCATGTTCTAATGGGAACCTTGGGTGCTGTTCACTGAAACAATATCCCTTTCTTATGTGCCAAAGATAGAGAACAGGGATTTGAGGTGTTAGGTTTTGTTTTGTTTTGTTTTGTTTTTTGCATTTTTCAAAAAATTTTATTGGTTTAGCTTTTTCTTGAACACCAGTGTCAGCACATGTGGTTAGGGATCAGGTTTTCCCTGATGCATCTATTTTGTTGCCTATTTATTTTTTATTCTTCCCTCCTATCAAATTTTATGCTTATTCAATTCAGTGTGAAATTCAGAGATAGTCAGATAGAAGTACAGATTATAAAACTGTAAAGAAACATGAAATTGAAAGAGCCATCGTGTTTGTCTTCTTTGTTGCACATTTCCAGATCAGGCAGTTCTGTTAGCCTATAGAATATTGCCAGAGAAATGTCAGCTGGATCTAACCATAGGTGGCAGTGGTTAGAGTGCTGGCTTTGTCTTCTCTAACTTCCCTTCTCTCCTTACATGGGCTGGCCAAACTGGGCTTCCTTTCATTCTTGGAACAAATTCTGAGCTGTCTTTCCCCAGTGGTTCTGACGACCATAACTCTTCCTGCAGCTACCAGAATACCCTTTACCATACCCACACCTCCAGCTCAGCACTGAAACACCACATGCTCCTTGGGTTCCTCTAACACACTGCTAAGAAGGAAACAATCGCTTCTGCCTTTGAATTCCCTTTGGCATTTTGTCACCGTTCTCATTTTGTATCCTACATTATAATCCTTTGTCTATAATACAATTCCTTGAAGACACAACTCTGTCTTAATTATTCTTTCAAATGCCATGACACCGAGCTGAGAGCTTAGTACTAGCAAACACTGAGTAAATATTTATAAATTGAATGAATAAAGGCATTTGTGGCACAATTTACCTGTTTGCAGTAGCCTTGTTCTATTTGCCAAGAAGTGGTTTCCACGTGAGAGCTATTTATACAGCTGCTGTATGAAGGGCTTAAATGGAGTAGGATGTGCATGTTGAGACAGAAATAACTTAGAGAAACAGCAATAAGAAATCAACTTAACGCAATTCATCTCTGGAGGACTTCTGTGTAAATTACTCAGAAGGTTTTGCCCAAACATCAGTGGGTAATGACAGAAACTCATCTGGATAACACTTCAGGTTTTCTACACAGGCCACTGTAACATGCAAAGCTTTTTTGGCTTCTTCAGACTCAGTTGCTGTGTAATCATAACATCCAGAGAATCCTAGACAGTATCAGGCAACATGAGATAATGTTTCTATGCTTTCAGTGAATTTTGGGGTCAGAATTTTTATATCATCATATACAGAAAATTATTTTGGTCAGAATTACTCTAGCCATCTCATTATACAATGAAGATTGCAAAACAAGAACTATTCTCTTGAAAAATGAACAGGAGACTACAGAAGGTGTATTATTTTTGAAACCACAAATGTCACTCCATCAGTTTCTTTTTTTTTTCCCCCAGATCTTTGATATCTTAGGTCTCTTTCCTCCCTCCTCTACCCCCTCCCCTTTTCTGGCTGTTCTCCAAAAATTACTTGTCAGTAGAAATTTGCTCACACAGTGAAATAAAAACCCTAAGCAGATAAAGGAAAAGAGATAAATCACTTGCCAAGCTAAATGCCTTAATAATGAGTTTATTACCTCTTGTTTCTTTTTGATACTTTAAAATTCTCAAAATTTGTGATAGAGACTGCATAATTTATTGGCTTCTTTTTCTTGGTGAAGTATTTTATGTTAGAGTCATCAAAATGGGAAATTTTATACTCTATTGTAAGTTTTGAAAGGGTAGGCATTTATTAAAAAGAGATTGAGTGTCAGTATTTGTCACCCTTAATTTTTTATAATTTCAAATTTAATGTATTTGTTATTGGTCCTTACAATTCATTCTCTTTATTGTCCAGGATGGTGTCTTAAATTTTTTCCACTTTTCTGCTGATATTATAAATGAAAAAAATCCAGCTTTCTGACTTTACTATACTGTTTAATAGATGAGAAGTACATATGGCATTTCCAGAATGTCCTTTGAGGAGGCATGAATCACTTTTAATGCCCTTTCAAATTTAAGTCATCTGCGATATCCCCAATTTGAAGAGTAACTATGTCAGCTCTTAGTTCTAGGTTTTCCCCAGTATAATTTTAGGAAATAAAAAAAGAGCATACTAACTTTTCTACATAATTCAAGAAAATATTTTCCACCAAACTCTGTAATGAGTTCTTATAAGATTAGTGTCTCTAATTAGAAAGCTGGTATATAATTGTATAAAAATAGTCAGAAGTAAAGGGATGAGAAGAGGGGAAAGAAAATGAAAGAATACCTCCAATGCAGCTAGCGGAGGGATTAGCCTGGCAGACAAGGCACTACAGTGTGATATTCTAGGAAGGAAGTCAGGCAAGAGTGGCTGTGTCTGTGGGTTGCTATGTGGTTGCATGGTGAGGCATGAGGGAAAAGTAACTGGAAGAACATCCATGTAACAGATTATTCAATGGGCAGTACTTTCTTAAGGCAGACTTGGAAAACATGAGGAAGACACGCACAAATGCATGAATCCTCCTTCACCAGGACAGACCTTCAATCCCTTGCTTTCTACCTCCATCTCCTTCCATTTTCTTTCCCCAGTTATGCTTGTTTTAGTCCACTCCCTTTTTCTCTCCTTCTCTGTAAAGTTGTAATAATAGAGTTATTGTGGAGGATGGGAACCATTTCTCTGGAGTCCCTCCATCCCTCCAAAAAATGCCTTTTTGAAGTCACTTCAAAACTATTCTATCCATCAGAAATTTGCTTTTTGAGTAGGAGTTCCGAAGGCAGTGAGAGGAAAATCGTCACTTAGATCTTGACTTTGATTGGCTGAAGCCCTTTAAATAATTTATATCCAACTTGTAATCACAATGTTTCTTTCCTGTTGAGCTTCTATGCTTGAATCAATGATGGGGAAAAAAACCAATACACTAAGTTGTTGATAGTCACCCCTGGGGAAAATATTTTTCTAGGAAGGCATTCTGACGATAACTATTGGAAATCTAGAAATGTCACCAAAAATTGAAATTATGAAGCCACTGAAGGAAACTATTGCTTGTAATCATCGTCGTCTTTCTCACAGCTTGACTTGGTGACAGCTTGATAGGTTTTATTGCAGTTGGCATTGGATTGCTTTGGCTCACTAAGTGGCAGCTATCTCCTGTGTCCTTGATTGTGTTCAAATTAATCAATGGCTGTTGAAGGGAGGGCTTTTGTCTACCAGGTGAAACATCCTCGTTTTGAAGATTGTTGCATCTTAAAAAGATACAGACATATGAAGACATTTAAAGACAGTGCACAGTGACCGGACCTCTTTGTCCCACAAAGGGCTTCTGTCTGAGGTTTGTCCATATTTTCCTAATAGCATTATCTATTAATAGAGCTACACATAGATGGAACACAGAGCAGAGAGTGATCTCTCAGCAAAAATTTAATTTTTCTGAATGTGACATTGCATGATGTGAAACAGCAAACCCAACTGTCTGCTTCCACAAACCAGAAAAACTATATACACTTAAATGTCACATCTTTCCATTTTTATATGCCATGAGGGGGAAAAGTGAAAAATGGCTAAATCGTAGCAGCCAGAGTTGCTGATCAGGCCAAGACTTAATATTCAAAGCACCTGTAACAATGGGGAAAAAATCAAAATTAATGAAAAATGGCCCTCTAACTCACTGGACTCTATATTCTGTTGAGTGCCCTCACCACTCTCTGACAGAAAGTAGATTGCTAAGGGAGGCACATTAATTATTCCATTCCACTAGATGACAATACATTAAGACCACCGGGCACTAACTGACATTTGGGATAGCTTTGGTCACTGGGCACAGACTCCATTTAATTGATAGTTATGTAAAGTTATGGGCAACCTGTCACATTTTTAATTCAATTCTCAGAAATGGCTCCAATGGTCTTCATTGTATATACTTCTGTATGTTCTTAGCATAAGTATCTGGTACTAGCAGTATGAAACTGCTATCAAAACAGCTTATATTAGTTGATAATAATATTTTGCCTCCTAGATTATTATGAAGAAAAAACATTAGCTCTTGATTCATCACTTTGTAGGATAGAAATTGACACACAAGGAAAAGTTTCAAGTTGTTGTAAATATCAAGTGAAGGGTAGGATAAGGTGGATTTTGATAGAGACTGGTAAATATTAGTAAAGGAAAATGTATTCCCTTACTTTGACTGTAAAATACCCGATACATTTTATATATGACAGTAATATATTTTATATATGGCAGTCTATAAAACAGACTGTCAACATCATCAGTGCTTTCAAAAGAACAAAAAGACTCATCAACTTACTATACTATTTTGGAAGAAAATCTGTGAAAAACTTATAATCTTAGAATTCACCAGATAATGGTGATGTGGAGATTGAAGACAAAACGTATTTTTAATAAGAAATCAATTTTATTAAAAAATAATTTACATAGACTTAATAAAAAGTCAGCTCCTCTTTGCAGTCTGTCTTCTTCACTCCTAGGTTTTGGTATCCACACCACAGTGTGTCTTACAAGGACTGTTCATAGTATATGCATATTTGTGGACCCAGGACCTAACAAGAGGATTGATGCAGGAGAAATAAGTTTGTCAATGAATGCATAGTCTAAAGATTTCTCTACAAGAAAAATTAAGTAATGGAAAGGGAATTTCAGGTAAATATTAGCACAACTCTATTAATAACAGGTTAATATAAAAACATGTGAAAACACTCCAGTTATAGATCCTTATTCCTACAAAACTTCAACTCTTAAAAGCATTTTCAAAGAATGGAATGTATGCAAAAGCTAATTACTGAGATAACCTTGAAATAAATAAAGTTTCCCATAATTATTTGAAAAAAAAATATGCAGGCAAAACAACAACAACAAATAGCCACAAGTAATTTAATAAAGAAAAACAGTAGTTACTGACTGATAGTCCATCAATGATACATGCTAATTTTCTGGTCATCAGCAGTAAAACTATTAAGGCAACATAATTAAAAGGTGTGAGGGGATCAGAATGTAGTTTGTTTATCTCACAAAGTTTCAGGGTTGACTGTTACAGACCCAGGCAGGGAAAATACTTCTGTTCCCCCTCTTCTGCCTGTCAGCTTCTGGGTAAATTCAAACCCCTCCTAAGGACTAAGGCCAGTGCCTATCTTTTGAAACCACCAGCAAAGTTACTATCAGGACTTTTCATTCTTCTGTTCCTAAACTGGTTTAAAAGGGGGAAATGCAATCAGCACTCTCTTGGCCATTACTCTAAAGCAGGGAATCTCAGCCCTAGTGACACGTTTAGATTCACTAGGAAGCTTTTAAGGAATACAGATGCCTAGGCACACCCCAAGAGAGTTGGATTTAATTGGGTTGGGGTGAAGTCCCAGCAAGGTATTGTTTAAAAGTTCCCCATGCAAGCTGAACAGGCAACCTTGGCTCAGAGCTACTCCCCCGAAGGAAGATAAATTCACAAATCCCATCATTCCTCCCTATAGTGATGGGGGACATCAGTCACTCTTAGGCCACCCAAGTCTTTCCCAGAATACAATTGTGATGCTGGAGATGTGACCTGATGGAGAAGTCAAGGAGCCTGGCTCAGACCTGCTCTCTGTCATTTCCCAGCTGGATGACATGGGACAGGCAAGTTCTGGAAAACAGAAGTGGTGATGAGATCTATCTCCCTTACCTTCCAAGATCTGGAGCAGAATTAAGCAAGATGAACAAGTTCACACAGGACTGGCCCATGCCATGAAGGGCTGCCCCAGGCTTCTGGGTCAATCATGTCTGGAGGTACTGATGGCCTGGCTTGTGAGTGAGGAAAACTCACAAGGAAAGCATTTTACCATGAGTCTTGGTGACTTTTCAAATACAGTGTGTTGTTAGATCTTCCTCCTTTGGCGCTCGCCCTGTTAGTTCAGGACATACATGTTAGCAAAGGAGAAATGAACTATGTCAAGTTCAAGTTTGACTCCAATCCTCTCAGCCACCAGTGGGAGCACTGCCCCGAGCTGGCAACAAACACTGTCCCCACCCTGCAGTGGGACCTGCAAGGAGCTGACTTAGAAGCTTTCCTTGCACCGGAATCACACTTTTCCCCTTAAAATGTCCACTTAGCACAACCAACTCTTTGTTGAGGTGCTCTCTCCCCAGAGACTAAGCCAGCCCAGGCCATGCTTTCTATAGCTCTGGGTTCTCTGAGAGTCTGTCTATACACGTCTTATCACCTTCATGCCAACTCTTGGGAGGAGAGCAGGTCATATGCATGTTCCCACATTGGGCTGATAGAGGAACCCCATTACTCAGTCCCTCAGCCCAGGAAGAGAAAATCTTAGCCAAGCAGCAAAAACAACACCAGCGACATAAATAGAGGGCAAAAGAAGGCCTAACATACAATGAAGACTTGTAAAGAGTCTTCATTGAAGAATGTGAGCGTTGTTGGGAGCAGATCAGCTCTTTGTACCTTGATTGGTTTCATGCATAAAACCAAGGAGAAGCTGTGTACTTAGAACAGCACTAAGATGTGTTTAAAGAACAAAGAGATTTATTCCTTCAACTTCTCCGCAAAGGATGTTGTCTTTAGGATGACTGTTCCACTCAGACCCCCAGGGAATTCTGAGCTTACAGAAAAAAACCCAGGACACAGTTACCCCTGCAATTACTTGGTGTTTGATATGTCCCTTCAACCATGGCCATAGGTCCAGTCCTGTTCAGCCTTCCTGATGGATGTAGCCTCTAGATAGTTCTGGTCAAGATTTCCTTTTGGGTTCTTTGCTATCTGGTTGATGGTAAACACCATCCCTTCTTATCTCTTCCAAGACTATCACATGTATTTGTAGTTTTCAGAGCCCATTATTTGCATTTATCCTCAAAGATACTCCAGTGACGTCACCATCACCATCCCATTGGATCAATATGGAGAGCGGGGCGCAGAGAGTTCATGTTTCTTGCCCAGGAATTTACACTGAGTAACTGAAAGAATAAGAATGGCCACTTGGAATTTCGTGCCAATATTATTTTCCCCTTCTCCTGTCACTCTGTCCTGCAAGGGGATGCTTGGTGGTGACACCACCTTCTCTCTCTGCATTTGGTGATGAGTGATCCTATCCCAGTCAAGCTGATTTAGACCTACTTGTCCTTCCTCATTCATCTGATAGACCATTAGATGAAATAAAAGCTTAAGTCACACATGTACACACACATATCCATACACACACATACACCATCACCACCAGCAATCATCTCTTATTAAGCAGGTTCTTTTGAATTCTTGAGACAAGTTCTAGTTTTACTTTCCATTGTTCTCTATAATGACATGACTAAATGATGAATTATTTCTGTGTCTGCATCTAAAATGATCACTTCCAGAAAAGTTATAGAGGCTCCTTCTCAACAAACTACAGAGCTTCTGAAATGGGTCTGTTCTCTAGATTCTGTAGTTGCTCAAAAAGACAGCAACCATACAATGTTTTTGGCCAAAAATTGTACTTACAGGCATTGATGCATTGATAGGAATGAAAGGAGTATGCTGATTGGGGCTAAATCTGTTTTTAAAGGGAATAACTGTTAGCTACAGGCAACTCATAGGTAAAGGCAAATCATTTGGGGCTTGGTGCTAAGCTCAAACTGTCTAGAAATTCAGTTTGGTCCATTGCCCTGAAGTTGATCCTATTAAGGAAAACATGTCCAGCCAGATAAGAAAATATTGATTGGAAAATCACAACAGTCTCCTTTACAAATGCTCATTGCACAGCTACTCTGTGGCTAGGTCCATGCGAGGGGTGAAGGATTTTACACAAGATATTGCTGAGCCCACCCTCAGACCACACCTTGTACACACTTCTATTTCTGAGCCCTCACTCCCAAATGCCAGCACCTGCTTTCCCTGCTGCACTCAGCCCTACCTGGTGGGAGAGAAAGATCTCTCTCACTTATCTGTTGGGCATCGGCTTCCACAGTCATCCCAGTATGAGTGGGACCAAGCCAATCACCCACTGTGGTAGTTGGTTCGGACTTCACATGCCAAGGGAGAGAACTGACTCTTGAGTCACCACCTTGGTTCTGAGGCTGAGGGTTGGAAGGCACAGATTTTTCTTTCAAGAAACCTGGAGGAGAGTACAAAGAACACTTCCAATGCAAACACCATAGTCACTTCTCTACCTGGGAATGAAGTTCTAAGTGGTTGTTGAGGAACATTTTGGTCTTCAAAGTATTTGACCTGAATGTAAGCCCTCAAGTTCCAGGCTTGTGTGGGGGCTTATCCATGGTCTGTGTTCTCCGCAAGATTGCAGACATTCAGTTTACATCTTGTTCTCTCATGATCTCTAACCCCAATTTCCTCATGTGTAAATGAGGAAATTGTAGCATCACCTCAGAGTAAAGAGACAAACATAGACCATGATCGTGTCTTGTGGTTACTTTCCACTGTACCCAGTGTAGTGAACATGTGTTACGTCTTTACTAACTTCACCTTCCCCCCACATGGTCTTACCTCTTGAAGGATTGATGGTATTGGGATGAGTTCTTGTGAGTCATGGGGATCCCGTTATATGACTGCCCCAGGAATCTCCTTTCATGCATTAATTAGACATAGCTTTTCATTCTCTTTAGGGATTTGCTCTTTTGGGTAACTCTTTTCCCTAACTTAGTGACTAAGTTCTAGGGGATTTTCTCTGATACTTTCTTGAACATGTACAATCTCAACTAGATATTAGCCTAAGAGGAAACAAAACCATGATCATCATCTTAAAAACCCCTCCCATCTCCCTTGTGAAGCTAATTATCCCCAAATTATCAACATGTTCTTCTGGTTAAATACAAGTGACACAAAGATAAGCAAAAAGTGATGATTTTTTTCATTTGACATTCATTTAAGCATAGACCATGACTTAGAGATCATTTTCTCATTCTTCTCTCTTATTTCCTGCAATTTTAAGAATTTATTACATTCTCTTTCTAGCTCTTTCTAGCATATGGTTCTTGATCACAAAAATTACAAGATGATATTGTCAACTACTAGTGTAACCCAAGTCACATTGATTACTCCACTTTGATTTTCCACTATAGAAGTAAGAAAACACAAATAGTTTGTTGTTAGATATTGTCATCCAGTTTTTGACCTTTAAAATATTGAATCCACACTTTTAATTAATATGTGCATAATGTGCCAGTAAAATTTGATGTTTGAGGTTATAGAATAGTTATAAAGGACTACTTTCTCTACACTTAAAACACATTCAAATAAGATAGTCTAAGACCAGTGATCTTAATTTCCATATTTTGGAAAAAAATATGAAGGACTGTCCTAAAATTCAGTTATCAAGCAAATCAATCACAGGACACTGGTGGAGGAAGAAAAAAGCTTTGTAGAGAAGAGATTCTGCCAAGCTGGTTGAACTTCCCATGTACTATTGCTTGTTCTGGAACCAGCCAATGCTGTATCCATTTTACAAAGAATAAAATAGAGGCCACCAGGATGATATCGCAACAGGTGAGGAGTTATTTATTGAAAGCAATATACCAACTGTGCAGAACAATCCATGTCTACACAGCATAAAGTTGGGGCCACCTAAAGATATACATCTGTGCAAAGGTGACATAGACCTGGCCATTACTCTTGGGTCATTCACTGCAAGAAAAAACAAGAGGGAAAAATTGGCAGTTATATGGGCAGAAGTTTCTGAGTGACTTCATGATTCTCTGCATACACAAAACCATACCTTCTCCACTGGCCTTTCAGAATTCCCAACTGTATTTCTGCAAACACTGGTTGGTAAAGATTGCTCCAGACATGCCTACCTCATAGCTGCCTCTAAAACATGGCATGCCACTTTGCTATTCCTCCCTCCACTGGAAATATCCTCTAGTACTCCACCTGTCCCACTACCTATCCACTACCAGGTAAGGGCATAAGCCTACACTGCTCGTTTCCTTTCTGAAATGCCCACCTGCTGCCCTACACTGACTGCTGGGTGTACAAGGGGTAACAGATCTGGATGTTATCTTCCAAGTTATATGTAAACTCAATAGTCATGATGGCTTTTTCACTTTTTATTCCTCAGAATATGTCTGGAGGGCTGGGCAAGTTGGCTTCTACCTGTAAGCTTCAGCCTATGAAGCAGCCAGGACTAGGGATCGCGGTTTGAGTCCCGCCTGGGGCTCGTAGCGAGACCTCGTTCCAAAAAAATAGCTGGGTATGGTGGCGCGTGCCTGTAATCCCAGCTACCTGGGAAGCTGAGGTTGGGGATTGCTTGAGTCTGTGGTACCCCAGGCAATGAAAGCCTGCGGTTCCATGGGCAAAAATAGCGAGACCTAGTCTCAAAAAAAAAAAAGAATATGTCTGGAGTGCTGATATCTGGTGGGTGAAAAATTGTCTATGAAAACAACATTAAAAGATGAAGTAAGAGTCTTTGTAATTTAAGCTTTGTTTCAAAAAAAAAAAAATGCCAGTCTGACTTCAGTGTGTGTTAATGAGAATACAATCAGCAACACTGATTTGAGCTGCCTGCTAAAAGCCTAACTCTACTGAGCTTAAAGCAGAAGAAAACCAAATGGTTCACCAGACTTGTAATATAGAAACAAGAGTGGGATTTTCAGTGTTCAGTACTACCTCAGGGTACATTTCCCTGCAGTCTATGTAGCTCCCCCTGCCTGCATAAAACAGCCTCTTGTCCAGGGCTGGTGAGAACAGGCTATGCCCAGGTTTCATTCCTCTGCCCTGCTGCATGTCATCTGTAGGAACACAAAGGAACTAGTGTTAAGCCAGAGAGAAACTTCCCTGTCATCCCTAGAAATACTGCTATTCTCACACTTCTCAGCTATGCCATGCAGAGGTGGAATTGTGTTTAGAACAAGAGGATAGATAGCTTGGAAAAGAGGCAAGAAAACAGAGGTCATACTGCCTGAGGGAGAGGGGCTGATCAGGACTGGAAGATTGTGCGGTCAATAATGTTCAATCAATCAATCAATGATGGTCACTCCAAGATCAATGCTCCGTAATGATGAGTTCCACCTCAAAATGAGGCATCTTCTCCAACCAGTCAGGGAAACAATCGCATCAAGTCTGAGCTGGACATCTGAAAGCCAGATATGAAGGACAAAGAACAGACAAGGAACAAATCATATTGAAATGGAGGTTGTATAATCTAGACCAGACAGAGACTAATTAACCCAGATGCAACGAATGCCTTCACTTATTCAACGGGTATTTCTGAGGGTGATGGGTAATTATTTTTCATGTCTCCAGAGAACTCAAAATAAAAACTTGAAGATCAAGCGAGAGTTCAGTTTGGTTTAAAATTCAACTTCCTGATACACAGGTGAGAACTCCACATCAGCTGTGAGAGACTAAGAGAGCGGGTGTCTGCCCTCCATCCTTGTCCTCATGTCTCAAGCTAAGGTCTCTAGATCTGTCCTTAGTGGCAGCCAAGCCTCTGTCCTCTCCATTCTGAGCAGACACTGCTTTACCTCATCATTAGTGCTGCATCATTGCGGTGGCTTCTCCCTTTGTCCCCTTCCTCTTCCATTCTCTCCATGTGCCCTTAATGCTGAACTATCTTACCAAAGGACAAACAACATTCGGGTCTTGTCACTGGGTAGCTTAAAACCTCTGAACAATTCCAGCTCTCCTCAGAATAAAGTTCAAACTCATTTGCAAATTGTTCATGTGCAGTCTTGATTCTCCTGGGTTTCCATTTCTTTTGCATCCATGACTCTGACACGTGCCCACTTCCAGCAAGGAAGTGACATCTCCCAGTTTTTAGACCTCCCTGGACTTCGTCTCCCTCTCCCTGCTTTTCCTCTACGCCTCTGCTCCTTTTGGAAAATCTGTCTTAATCTCTCGGACACAATCAGTGATGTTCTTAACAATGTCCACTGACCCGTGAGTAAGATTAGATTGTCATTACTTGGTTGTATATTTGTTCTGTGTGTCCATTTGCTTCTCAAGGGCAAGGGGGTGGGGAGGTTCTGTTTTCATCTTTACTTTGATTCCTAACACAGCACCTGGCACTTGCTTGAGAAGTTATTAAATCTCAATTTTTGATCAAATTTTTTGGAACAAAAAAATTGAATAAATCAATTAAAGCAACCCTAATTTGGAGAACATGAAAGTGCAGAATTATTTTTTAAGTCCATTTTGGCAGTTTGAAATAGAAGATAAACTATTTTCTACTGATATGCGTTTTATTTTTTATATTTAACTCCACATTTGAAATACATATACTTTATTAAGTGTATGTGTTGTATACTTCCTTTCATATTTATTGGCTTCTGTTAGATTTTCTCTAATCAGCATTACTTACAATTTGGCATCATGAATAATTAACAGATAGTCAAGTCTGTTCAAATCTTTACTTTTTTATTGTTTGTTTTATTATACGTCTTTATTTACCCAGGGATTCTCCCACCACCTTATTATCTGTGAACCGTCCTCTCAGTCTTTTGTGCCCCTCATACTCCCACTCTCCCATCCCTCATGCTCCATGCTTCAATTTTGCTGAGAGTCTGTTTTAGATTTTTCTTGTCTGTTTGTTTTCCCTCTATCCCTCATATAAGTGAGACCATCCAGTATTTCTCTTTTTCTCTCTGGTTTATTTCTGCTAGTATGACTCCTTCTAGCCAAGACATATACTTTAAAATATGGATATTGATGAGAAACTGATTGATGCCAAAAAAAAATCTAGTGAAGGTTAATTATTTCACTAAGCTGAAGAGAAATGAATTTTTATCAGACATCAGAATTTGACTTGTGTTGTGGAATTTTAGGAAAACAATTTGGAGTGATGGTTACAAATTACAGAATTTAAAGAAAATATAACATTTGATGAGAACTCTAAAGTGAATAATATATATATATATCACCATACAATTGAAAGTGAAAAATATTGAAGTTAGAAGAGAGAAATGCTAGGAGATTTTACTTTAATAGATCAACAAAATAAATACTCTCTTATCAGAAAGCTATTATGGTCAGTATTTCGTTTTTGCTTTTTGCTACCTTTACACAAATGAAAAAGCAGATACTGTTAGTCAACACATTTATGTTTTTTTTTTCTTGAGAAAGAAAAATATGAAATTGTAAACCTAGCTGATACTTATTGTTTTTAGAACAGGATTTTTTCCATTTCAGATCAGATTATAGAAGAAAGTACTAAGAGATACTTTTTGCATCTTCCCTATGTGTATTTTAGAAGTGAATATTATGTCCACCCATGCAAGAGGAAAATGCTAAAACTAACAAAGGAAAACTGGAAGGGGAGTTTTATTGACGAGACCTATACCCCTATTCCCTCACTCCCTCACTCTTGGTGGTTGTTCGACAAATTTATATTGAATCAAACCTTTGATTCCCCATCACAGACATATGGCATTTTCAATAACGTATTCCCATGTCACGTCTGTTTGTTCTGGACTAAAGAGAGATGCCCCACTTATTTGACTAAATCTATAAAGAAGAATCAGGCTGTTCATCCAAATGCATCGTTTTCCTGTCCTGTCAGTCACAGACCATCTTAAATATGGGCCTAATCACCAGTGTTCCAGGGGGCTTGCCGCATCAGGGAGCTAGGATGCAGACGGCTCGGAATCACAGCAAGCATGTATCTGGCCTCACAGGTGCCAACTGGCGCACCAACAGCCTCCAGCTGGCATGCACCTGCACCTGGGATCCCACCTCCCCAGGACAAACTCAAGTTCCTGCCCTCAGTCTTGGCATTGGTGGGGGGGAGGAGGTGAGGCGGGGGAAATAACTGGTCTCTCAGCCAACCTGTAAGTGAGCCTGTCAGGTGCTCTGCCCAGGCTGCTTCTTGTGAAAGTGGCAGGTGGTTATTGCTACTCTCAGAAAATAAGGGTTGGGCATCACCCCTTGGCCAACCTATTGGAGACAGATTTGGGGATCTGATCTAGAAGTATATATATATTTTAAATAAGATTTCTCAAGAAAAGTATGTCTTGTCCCTAAGATTCATGTTCAAGGACCATTTTCTCTCCTAGGACTTTCAGATAAACTGTGAATTGAATATTTACCTAAAGAGAAATCAACATAGAAAGTTCTTCAATTTTTTTTTTTTGGGAAAATGTCCTTTTTGACTGAGCTTTGTGCTTCAGAAAGGACATAAACAAAGCTGTGGAGGAGACAGAGGCACCTAGCAAACCAGGAAGATCAGTTGAACAAACTCTGGTGACCCATGGCATGGCTCATCACAGCTAGATGACCCTCAAATTCAAAAATGGGTCAACTGTGAGGTCACCTTTATGAATTTATTTATTTGGTCCTCAAGAAATGGAGCTGGATTTTTGAATATAGTTCATCAAAGAAGAATTATACGGGAGCATCCACTCCCAAATGAATTCATTATAGCCATTCATCTGGCCTTGCATTGTTTCCATTCACCAATCATGCCCAGAACTGATGGATCTACTAATCTTGGTACCATTGCTCATTTTTAACAGGATATCAAAGTTTCATTTTCTGGTTTACATACTGTCCTTTCATGAACACATATTTACACTTGTTATGGAATTAATTTCACACATCTAGACTTCAGCAGTTATTAGTGTCATAATGATTATAGTAATTACATGAAGAATGAGACTGAAGTGATCAAAGAAAGACAACTTACTGTAAGTGATGGGCACTCAACCAGGCTTGGTGACCAGTGTGATCAGCTCCAGCTTGTTTCGTAGGAGTTGAAAGATGTTCTTCTGTCATTCAGGAAAGTTGATTCAGCTAAAATTTGACAAATGGAATCATCTCATACTTCAGTTATTTACTGAAGACGAGATGAGGCTTGCATGGTTATGAAACCTTGTTGGTTTCTAGTTATCAGGAGTAAGACCATTAAGGTACATAATTAAGAGAATTAAAAGATGTGTGTGTAATTGATATAAATACTACAAGTTATCTTATTCAGTAGCCAGTAATTACACATGGCTAATTATCTGATTAAGAAAACAAAATAATGGATGCATTGTTTTTCTTCAAAAAGTGTTCTATGTGAGGATATCTTTTCAGGGATCTTTTCTGAGTGCTTCCAAATCCTTGGTGTTTTTGACCTTCATAACTACATTTGACTGTCTCTCTTTGCTATACTGCTTTTGACAGTAGGGAGGATGTGGGGTGCCAGCAATGATAAAAACAACCAATTAAGCCCTATGAGTATTATCTGATGAACTGTGAACTCCTTGAGGAAAAAATTGATTCTCATTCATCTTTCTGTTCCTAGAATCTTTCCAAGTACCATTGCAGTTTTGTTTTACTGTTTTCACACACACATATTCCACATTCCTTTTAAAATTCTTGAAGTAATAATAATTCTACTAGCAGTTCTCATACTTTAATTTCATGATTTGACATATTGGTCTATATTTAGAATTAAATAGAAGCCATTTCTAACTGTACACAAAGACACTATTCCCCACTCCTACCTCTACCTCAAACTATAATACACTACATGCATTTGAAATTTTGAATTAATATATGACATAGACACATTTAGATCTTCTGTTGATCTGTAGTTTACATGAGTATTGAGTCCAATTTCTCTTTCCAGGTGGATAACTTAAATATAGTATTGTTTATTGAAAAGTTTTCCTTTTCTCATTGATTTCTGATATGATTTTGACATTTAGCAGTGGCTCACCTATACATGACTCTGTTTTGTGGATATTATTGTGTTATGTTGATCATTTCCTGACAGTATCCCAATGCCTTAAAAACTCTGGCTTCGCAGTGCTTGGTAGAATCAGTATCCTGGCAATGTTCTTATAAAAGATCTTGGCTATTCTTGGAATTTATCACTTCATATACCCAGTTCTCTGTCAAAATATAAAATAAATGCTCTTTTTAAGAAAAAGAGAATTTTAATTAAATCCATAGTTGAGTTTAAAGCAAAATCAATAGTGTTAAGATACTCATTTTACTAATCCATGGACATGGTCTATCTTTCCATTTACTTAGAAAAAATCAATATCTTTCTTTCAATAAAGTTTTATAATTTTTCCAAGACCATGTTATGCATATTTTGCTACATTTATTAAAAACTGTATGTTGCTGATGTTGTTGTGGCATACTTTAAGTTCTATGTAACTGAGCGTAAAAAAGGTAACTGACTTTACATAATAGGTCACTTTCTGGAAACTATTAAAAATATCTTAACTTTAGCTTTATATGTTGAGATATATATATATATATATGCTATCCTTGATACATGCTATCCTAGATATATACTAGTATATGTTATTATATTCTTGATGCATGCTATTACACTGGATGATAGAAATAATTTTGTTTGTACCTTTCTAATTTTTGAATTAGTTTTCCTCCCTTATCTTATTAAATGATCTGCAGCTTTCCATATAATATTGAATGGACATGGTATTGATAACAATCATTAGAAATTGGTCTTAAAAGGTTTTTTCAGTATTTCACTATTCTAAATGACATCATTTTCAAAGGATTTCTATTCCAAATTTTATCATGGACTATGGATTTTAACATAGACCTTTTTGATCTCCTCCTTTGGCATTTAGGCAATATTCTTCTACATCATTGTATATAATTTAGAGAGATAGGTTCAGATGTATGTTACCACATCACACCTACTACCAAGGCACTGAAAGTGCCCCACTATTGTCCAATATATCCCTTCCCTGGGTTGCTCTTCTCTCCCTCTAATTCACTCTCTAGTAACCTCAATTCAAGAGTCAGATTTGAAGGGTGTTCTTTTTTTTTTTTTTTTTTTGGTTTAGTTTTCTCTGACCTTTTGTTTTATTTCTCTATATTCCACATACATGTGACACTGTGCACTATGTGTCTTTTCCTTCCGACTTATTTCAGACTTTTTTTTTATCCAGTACATACCCTTGGCTCCTTTGTCATGGATTAATTGTTCATTTAAATGTGGACTTATTTCTAGGAAAATTATCTTCCATTATTCTACATGTCTGTTTTTGAGCCAATGCCATTCTGTTTTGATTATTATAACTTTATAGTATAGTTGAAAATCTGGACTTACATACTTTGATGCTCCTTTGTGATTATTTTCTTAATCATTATATAGTATCCACCTCTATTTCATTTTGCCAGCTTTAAATCTGCTTTAACTGATATAATTATTTCTTATAATTATAATTATAAGTTACCATTACCTTTCTTTGGGGCCTACTGTAGGATTGTTTTTCTAGTCTTTTACTCTTAGCTTGTGTTTAACTTTGAAACTCAGGTAAAATTCCTAGAGACAGAGAAAAGCTGGATTTTGTTTACTAATTTAACCAGTCAGTCTGTGCCTTCTAATTAGTTAGTTCAATCTATATTTAGGGTGATTAGATGAGTATCTGCTACTGCCCTTTTGTCCCTAATCTTCTGGTTATATCTGTTTCTTTATACGAGTTTTTGTTTGTTTGGTGAATGTTCTTCTCTTTGACTTAGATACAAGCTTCCTTTCAACATTTCCTGTAAGGAAGGTTTGGAGTTTGTAAATTCCTTCAGCTCCTATTTGAAAAATATTTATTTCTCCTTCATGTCTATATATGAAGGAGTCTTGGAGGATACAATATTCTTGACTATCAGTTTTTATCTTTAAGCATTTTAAATATATCATTCTATTCTCTTCTTGCCCATACTTTACCTCAGAGAAATTAGATGCTAATACCATAGAGCTAATTTCATAGACTACCTGCTTTTTCTTTCAAAGACAATTGCAACCTTTTCTTTGTCTTGAGTGCTTGGAAATTACACTGCTATGTGTTGTAGTGTGGGTCTCTTTATGTTTAAGCTGCAAGTGTTTTTTAGCTTCATGAACTTGTATATTTAGTTCCTTCTCCCAGTTTGGGATATTTTCCTCTATTATTTCTTCAGATAATTTCTCTATTCCCTTCTCTACCTCTCTTTTTTCCTCCTGGGATACCCATTATTTGTATATTGCGTATATCTATCTATAGAGAAGGATAGAGCTCAGTGTTTCTTTAGTTTTTTTCTTCTTCTTTGTAATTCTTTTTCTTGTTCTACCTGGATTATGTTAGCATCCTTGAAGTGATTTGGTCTTCGATTTCATTTATTCTACTTATATAGCTTTCTCTAGAATTGTTTTAGTTCCTCTTTTGATCTTTTTACATCTTGCATAGCTATCATTTTCTGATTTAAAGCTTCAATTTCTATTGTATATTATTAATATTACTTCTCAGGGTAGTCATTTATTTTTCTGAATTTTCTGGTATATGATTGATCAGTTCCTCTGTATCTGTCTCGCTTTTCTTTGAATCCCTTTATCATGACAGTTTTAAACTCTGTATCTGATAGGAAGAAAAGATCTTCTATGTCTTTGCAGTTGGATTCAGGAAGTTTGTGCTATTTATGTGGTGAAAATGTCCTTAAAGATTTAAGGTGTCATGTGTTAGTCATGTGAATCTCCCATTTCATCATTTTTTCATTTGCTATTTGTGTCCTAAATAGTGAAGAAGCTCCACTTTTCCAGTAGATGGTGCTATACATTATGAAGAAATGGTCAGCAATTACTAAGGTAGGACATCGGTAAGGGACCTGGAGGGGGCCCAGTCACTGTTAAAAGTGGCATGGGACATGGGCAAAGGGAGACACATGTAGTTCTTCACATTGCTAACTGCTCCCTTCTCTGGGTTTCCAAAACCTGCTTCATAAAATCAGCCGGACTTCTGGAGTGGAAGGTGAAGGTTAGTGTCACTGTGTGTACTGCTTCTTTGCTAGAAACCCTGCCAGCTGACTCACCTCAACACCTCTTCACATACCTCCCCACAGTCAGAGTTGAGCTGCTTTACCAATCTGAGCTGCCAACAAACCACCACAGCACAGATCTGTGCCCCTTGTTCCTGCACCAGATGCAGTCTCCAGGTGCCTCTCTATACCCACCTTGTGCTTTATAGATTTGAATTTCCTCAGTGCCCCTTCCATCATGGCCAGTGTTGATCTCAATGTCCAGGAGACTCAATGCTCTTGTCCCAACTCATGAGTTCCTTGGAATCTGGAGTATCTCTGAAATGCCTTAGAGCACCCTCCTAGGCACAAAGCAGAGCCCCCATCTGACCCCATCTTCAGTTCTGCCTTTCAGGCTAATTTTCTTTTACATCTATTAAGTTTATTATTTTTCTCCATAGTGTGAACGGCATGAGTACTTTTTTTAACTGTTAAAATCTGCCATCTTCCATAAATCACGATAGGTGCTGCATGAGTACTTATCTTTAAAATCTCACTTAAAACAGTAATTGCTCCATGCCCAACAGGTCTTCATAAGGGACTTACGGTTATTTTAGTCATCCTAGGACCTGTAATTCCTTGATCACCAGAGCAGAGAAGCAGAGCATCAAAGGTCTTTCTTTGGCAATTAAATGCCCTACCCCAGAAGTGGCTCAAGCCACTGCTCTCCATAGCCCTTTTGCTTGAACTACTTCTGTGAGTGTGAGTAAATGAAATGTTGCCCTCTGCCCCAAAGCAGTGGGGAACCTGATAGAATAGCACATTCGGAGCTGCTGCAATACTTGCATTTCTAGGATGACTCCACTTTGTCAGTTACATTTTTATACATTACTGGATTTTCTTTGCATTGACCTTCCTGAGAGAAAGTATTCTGCTTATACTATTTAACCAAAATTTGGCTTGCTTCATAAAAATAATGAGTGTTTTCTTTCTTTTATATATTCTGGAATCATTTGTATAAGATAGGTGACATTTACTATTTATATATGTGGTGGAATCAATTGGCAAAAAGTATTAGGCCTGATTTTTTATTGGGAGATTACTGACTAGAGATATCTTACAAGATTAGCAACATTATTGAGATCTTCTATTTCATGGCAGTTTGATGTTATATTTTAGAGATTTGTTCATTTTATGAGTTGACAGATTTATTGGCAAAGATTTGTTCATATGTATTTAACTTTTGCAATGCCCTTATTTTTAAAAAGTTACTTATTTTCCTTGTCATTCTTTTTATAGTGACAACTTACCAAGAAATGGCAATTTTATTAGTCCTTTAAACAAAATTAAGGTGTATATTAATTCTCTTTTGAAATTTTACTTCATTATTTCTATTTATTATTTTTTGTTTAAACTTACTTTGCTTTTCTAACATATATCTACAGTGAAGTTTGATTCATGAGTACTTATTTTTTTTCTAAAATAAAGATTTAATACTAGAAATATCCCCCTGGGTGTTCTTTCACTTCATTTCACAGGTTTCAGTAAATTGGAAATGAAATTCAGTGATTTCATTTTTGTTCCATCTAAGTTTTTTCATAATTCTCATACTTTTTTTGATTCATGAATTATTTTGAAACGTGTATCTGATATCTTAACTTCTGAATATATAAAGGTTTCTATTAATGTTTTTGTTATTTTTGTTTTGTTTTACTTTCTTAAACAAAAGTAATCTCAAACCTATAGACACTGTAAGGATGATATAAAGATCTCCTGCTCCAGATTTACCCTCTCCAGATTACCAGTTGTTAACATTTTTCTTTTTACTTTCTGTCTCTTTGTATGTTAGTGTATCTGTTTTCACTGTGCTTCACTTTATTATACTTCACAAATACTGGTTTTCTTTTTTTTTTTTTTAACACACTGTGGCTCTATGGCAACTTGCATCGAGTAAGTCTAATGGTAGCATTTACCAATACCATGCTTTTTTTTAACAGTAAAGTACTTTTAGTTAAAATATGTACAGTTTTAAACATAGCTCTATTGCACAATAATCATTATGCACAATATACCCAATAAACATAAAATTTATATGCATTGGGAGCTCAAAAGTGTGGTTTAATTGCAATATTTACCTTATTGCATTTATATGGAACTGAACCCACTAAATCGCCAAGGGTATACATAGATATAAGTATATATAAATATATACATACCTACATTATGTAAACATAGAATATAGTCATTGGTTCATATATGTACTAATATGTAAAATATATATAGTCATATAAATATTTGAACATACACATCTTTAGAATGACTTTTGTTGAGGCTGTACAGATACTTAAGCTTTCCTGATTTTTGTTTAGAAATCTTATTTTGCATCCTTTTTTTAAAGTAGAATTTTAAATTAAGAAGATTTTGGTCTTTATTTTTTTCTCTGTACACAGAAACGATATTATATCACCATCTCCTTTAGCTTGTTGTTTTTGGTAATAGGTTACAAGCCCTTCTTACTCCCAGGTCTAAGATTTCAGTTTGTCTTTTTTTGTCTGACTGCATCTAAGGTCCTATTTTTACCTTTGGTATCTTTCAATTTCACCATGATATATCTAGGCAGAGATCATTTTATTTCTGCTTCTTTTAATTCATTGAAATTCTGCAGTCAAAAGATTGATCTTTTCAATATTTTGGGAAAGTTCTTAACCATTATCTCTTCAAATGTTCCTTTCTACATTTACCTTCTCTCTCCTCTTCTGAAACGTTTATGTTATCTTTTGTGTCCCTAAGTCTCCCTTTTATGTATCCTTATGTGTTGGTGGTGGATTTTTAAAATACATAAATTCTTAATTTCTGTTTTCTAAGACAAAATCTCCACATAGAAGTGCTTACACTATTATGACAATCATCAACGGAATTTTTCATTTCAGTTGTTGCACAATTAATATTAAGAGTTCTTCAGGATATTTGTCTAGATTTATTGAAGCATTTTTATTTATATTCTGAGGTCAGTAATTTCCAAATTTGAACATTGTATGTATCTGAGTCTGCCTTTCTTTTCTTTTCTTTTTTTCTTTTTCCTGGCTCTTGTTTATGTCTTATCTTCCTCACGTGTTTTGTGTTTTGTTTGTTGCTTTTAGTTTTTGGATTATGAACTACTTTTTAAAATTTATTGTTTTTTAAAAACTGGAGTGAATTAGATTTCTATTGAAAATGACTTAACACTGGAAGTTACAAATTTGATTCTATTCCAAATTAGATTCTCATTTTGAGGTTTTGAGAAAGCCTCAACATTTTGAATCACTGATATTCAAGACACAAACAGTGGTGAAATCTGGTAATTATATTATCAAGGTAAATTTCCAACCTTACTCTTGCTTAATTCCAAGTAGTGGTATATACATTCCTTTTCTTGCAATTTTCCTGACGGGGGTTATTTTTTGTTTCTCTTTCTGCTGAAAATGTAGACCTTTAGATTCAGATTTATGCATAGGAGACATTCTCACTTTAGAAAGTCTTAGGTTTGAACACTTCTGCTTCTAGATACTGTGAGATCAAGTATCCACGCTCCCTAAGGCAGAAGTATGCTTTAGCCTCTCATTTACTTTTCTGGTTCTCACCTTCAGTTAATCAATCAGTAGCCAGTTGTTGTTTTTTTTTCTTTCCTGGAATGACTATACTTGAAAAAAAGTTGATTATTTTATTTGTTTTTCTGTTATTTTTAAGAAGCTTCTAAGAATCCATCTTGCAAAATGGCAATGATTTGTAGTTTAATAGGCATTTTTCAGTTTCTTTTCTAAATTTAGAGAACCTCTAGATGAGACTAAAATTAAAATAGATTATAGATATGTTTATCTAGGAGCCGGTATTTTATTTCCAGTTGAGTATCTTTGTATCAGTAACTACCTTCTACTATTTGGCACCTTATGTATTGTAGGGTACATAAGTGCTTTTTTTCCCCCAGCTAATGATTAAAGATAGAGAGATAGAGAGATAGATAGATAGAGAGAGAGAGAGAGAGAGAGAGAGAGAGAGAGAGAGAGATAGATAGATAGATAGATAGATAGATAGATAGATAGATAGATAGATAGATAGATAGATAGATAGATAGATAGATAGATAGATAGATAGATAGGCTAAAATTCAGGGGGCAGCAATTCCTAATACCTATTCTTTGACTGTGTAACTACTCACATTTTAAAATTACATTTCTCCAAGTGTGACCTAAGATCAGCTGTATAAAAACACCTAAGAAAGGTAACTAAAAATACATATGTCTAGGTTCCTTCCCAGACCACTGCCCAGAATTCCCATAGTGATGTCTACAATCTCTTTTTAAATAAATGCAACTCTTTGTTCCTATTCATCATAAAATTTGAAAATCACATGCTAATATTTATTTTAGCAATACAGATTTAGTTTTATGTATTTATTTTTCTAGCACTTATGTGCTTTCCTTTATAGTAGCTTTCTAGTGTTTCAATTCTCTTAATTTGGGGTGCTTTAAGTTTTCATCAATACTTCCCCCTATGAAAAATAATTTTAAAATGTCATTTAATGCAATAATAATATACTCTTGACATTTCCTCTCTCCATATATTTTGTATATACCAAATATATAACATATACCTAATGTGGCTAGTCTTTTTTTAGAGAGCAAAAAAATTACACCCATATATAGACTAAGTTTAGTTGTGCTGTTCACCATGGAATGAATCCAAAAATTGTCATCTATGAAATAAGGTCCCTTGAATGTTAACAGCAGACGGCCTGAATTTATTAGCTGTTGAAACTTAGAAATCCAGGTCCATTCAAAGAATGGTTTGATAGACAAAATAACTTTGATTTTGATATATTAAATACAAATCTATAAGTGTATTTTTATTTATAAAGGTTTCAAAGCTAGAGGTTTGATTACATGACATATTGAAAATATGTTAGGCTGATAACAGTGCAAGAATTTGTTGCTAGTCAAATGTAATTTTAAAATAAACAGGAGTTAAGATTTATGTGATTTACTCTGGACTAGAAAGACAGTGGGAATTTAAAATATTAATTTTCTTTATGTTATTCATGAAAATCAAGCTGGAAACTAACTACTTTTACCCAATTATCAATAGTTATGTGGTTATTTTGTTAACTCTAATTTATTCTAAGCTTCTATTTTAAGCATCTAGTTTTAAATCAGTGTATAATTCCTTCTCTTGTTTTATTCTTACAATACAACTTTCTGATCTAGTATAACTTAAGGGCTACCTAAACAATGTCCTCTATATAAGTCTCATAACAATCTCCTAGAACGTAATAATTGCCCTACATCATACATATTCCCCTGCAGATTCCTTTTCACTAACACATTCGCTATTTAATGCTTCATAGTAGCAAATCACATGAACCAAGCAGGTGTTCTCTGAATGACTATGGGCCTGGGTCAAGTATAGCTTAAGATGTTAAGAGGTCACCTGAGCATAATCATATTTACTTTGTGATAGCCCAAGTCATTTTGAAAGGGAGCATAGTATTAAGTATTCTTCAAATTCTATTTTTTTGAGAAAATGGTAACATCAAAATTGTTTGAATTGATTTTATTGATCACCAATGTATCATGGACACTATGACAGGTGGGTATGGAATAGCTCTTGCAACTTCCCTGATTTCAAAGTGAGCCCACAGGATCATAATTGAGAAGGAAGCTCATAAATGAGCCATTGAGGATAGAAATGAGTGAAGGACAAAACTCTATTTTTACTTTACTGTACCTCCCCAGAGTTTTCTGTCACAAACAGATTCCATCTTCTCGAAGTTTCTTTGACTAAAATCTTCTCTTCACTTTTAAGGACTATATTATGTGAACTCGTTATTATATTCCCTGCTGTATTAGCTAAGCTTTTTCTGCGGTAACACAATTTATTTTTATCTTGAAATTAGTAGCAGCTTTATGACTTTTGACAACTTCATATCACCTTCAAACTCTCATTCTCACACTCACCTTTAGCTACATAATGTTCAAATTCAAACTATATTCTCTTTTGAAATACCAATTAAATTTAGAGGTGATATTAAGGTAAAAATGAAAGTAGAAAACACCTATGCTTTAGTTAATAATGTTATCATCCTTCTCCACACCTGGAGACCAACATACGGCTGAAACAGGGTCCTAACAAGCTCCTTCTAATATGTTCAAGAACTCATTTTCCTTGAATTGCTTCCATGATACTTCTTTCAGATACTAACTTTTGCCTGATATTAGATTTTGTCAAAAAGGGGCTCCAGTATTTTACAGAATTGACTTATCTTTTCGGCATATTCTCACTTTTCCTCACATTAGGTGTCAGCTGAAGAGTAAAAGAGACTCTTTTTTAATCTGTACGATAGAGAACTTCAATACCAAATGGGGAAATGTACCATAGAATAAATCCCCAGGTGCAAGGACCACTATCCCTGGAGATTTCACCTAAATTCTTCAAAGTCACTCTACTTTCCCAACTCGGAAGACTTGGTATAAAGAATACAGATTCCTTCAGCAATGAGTTTCAGATACAAGTGGAAAATAGGACAATCTCACTAGATGCTCCCGTGGTAAGTGGCTCTCCTCAGGAACCACTTCCCAGATCAATCCAGCCTGTTCATAAAAACATGTTTAAATTGTCCTCCCTGAGCCTGCTGCTAACAGTTGTACTTCTACATTATGTATGAGCCTTTGCTTGTTGCGCAACCCAACTGCAGAGTGTTCCATTAGCGATTTCCAATTTCATGCTAAGCTTTGCAATTTATTAGTGTTATTTAGGTTAATGTACTATTATTTTGCATATTTTGTATCATTTGTTATTCATGCAATGTGATCTTTAAGTATTGGCGATCAATAACTATTCCACATTGTTTATAAATTTTTATGATTAAAGAGTAAATCAATGAAATATACACATGCGTTGAATTTCCTCCGGGAGTTATTTTCTAAGAAATTTATCTTATTCTTTTTATTTTCCAAAACTTGTAATTTTTTTTCTATTTTGGTAGGCAGGATGTTTAAATATCCTAACATGAATGTTTGAATGGATATATTGAAGCCACATGCTAATTAAGTGTGTTGTTGCATTTGATTCTGAAATGCTAGTGATAAGAGTGAGATGATTTGGTCTAAATTTTGCTATTAACCAGGAATTCCATAGACCACCTATACTAAATTTTTCATATTTAATCATCACTATCAGGTCTCTTTTTAATGTTGGAATATAAAGTCTGATGGTGAGAGCTCTATGCTTTTAGACAAAAATGTTAGTGGAGAGCTAACATGATATCTCCATGATGTAGCTACATGTGCACATGTATAAGTAAATGCACACATAATCTTTCTAGCCCACTTAACTGGCCATGCTCCAGTACGTGAGTGAGTACATAGATGCAATTATAGAATCTGCCCCTGCTTTGATCTTCGGGTATAATGTTTGGTAAAACCTACCTGGATTCATGCATTTATTAATGCCCCATCCCTAGAAACAGGACTTGTGTCAGCAAGAAATTTAGTTGGTCCCAGATGAATGATAAACCTTTCCCTGAGTTTAATATATTAATCGTCACTACAGGTTTCATTCTGTCCTTGTCCTGACTATACAAACTAAAAAAAGGCAACCACGTTTCATTCGGGGAAGGTCCATATATTGGTGTGAGAAGCTTGTTCAGTCCAATTGGTCACTTGAACTTTTCTTTATTTTCTCGCTTATAAACTTTCAAACTGTTTCTTCCTATTTAAATAAAGCCCCGCCTTCATTTCTGAGGAATCATCCTAAACTGCTTCACAGGCATACTCTTGCCACTGTGTTTTTCATTTTTAAGCAAATAAAATCATCTTCCCACTATTTTTAAAATCTATGTGAATTTCTCATTTTCCATAAGTCATCTTCAGTATTTCAGCTATTTATTTCTCAGTTTCTTGGAGTTTGTCTACAAGTAGTTAAAAATAAACATACAAACAAATATTTTGACGATTTTAAATGTAAACTATGGGAAACTATAGACTATTTCCAATACCGCCTTTTTCTTTCTGAGTGATACAGTGGACACCTTTAGAAGGAGTTAGATTGTTTAGCAAAATGGATCTTTGTAAGGCTTTCTCCAGGGCAGATTTTTGTCACATAAATACAGTTTCTCCAGTGGCTCCACTTAAACATCTAGTAGGAATTTCTTTTAAATCATTTCAGTCCAATTTTTGTAAGACTATTAAGAGCAACCAGACAATTTTGCACCTGCAAATGTACTTGAGTTTGTTCAACTTTTTGCTCTTTATTTTAGAATGAGAGTTTGTAATCATTAGGATCCGTGAATCCATTCTCAGAATACATTTTCTTTGACTGACCGCTATGTGTGAGACTCCATACTAGATGCTGGGGGCAGGTGAAGTCCCATTCAGGAGCTTTGCTGAAATCCCGGACTTGTGGCCAAAGAACAACATCACCCTACCTACCACCTGCAATTCTGATGCCTTTTGGACATGAGCCACATGTTTACATATTAGAGTATGTGCATGCTTTTAAGCATAGATTTGGAAAATTGTAGGTTCTAAAAGTAACCCTTTAAAAAAGGATGCATCAGGTGAACAAAAATGACAGCCAAGGTAAGTTTTGTTAACTGCAGCAAAATTAGGAGCTGAGGTCCTACACTCCGAGGTCCTACGACCCACCACCTATGGCACAGCAACAGTGGGGTGTGCAGTGTCCTTGCTATCCTGTGGTGAGACAATACTGCTCTCAGAATACCAGCAGCTGGAAGCTTCATTGCTACATCAGGAGGAAATTTGTGCCTCCAGCCTTTCCATATGGATACATCTGAGATATGAAAATCCTATCCATCTGGAAGGCATTATAACAGGGAATACAAGTGAATTAGTAATTTCACAGCTTTACATACCCAAACCTTTTGCATGAAGGTAATTCCCACTGATTAAATTTAGAAAGTAAAAGAGTAAACCTGTTTTCTATTGAGGTTCAAGATCTCCTGTTAAGCAGAAATAGACATTATACTGCAATCAAATGTAAATTTAAGAGATAACTTTGAGTAGATATCATTTGCATTTTGTTCTTAAATCTGTCCCAACCCTACCTTACACATCAGCTTTACATAATGTATATTTTGTTCAGAATAAGCGAAATTTAAATGATAATTAGATTTGCACTTACTTTTTAATCATTCCACCCTTTATATCACTAAGTACATTATATAGAAGATGTACATGCAAACAAAGCATCCATATCTTTATAACCATGCTGGCCATATAATATTTAATGTATAAATAAGGGGGAGTTCAGTAGATAGATATACTGACATATATGCTCTATGTATAATTGACAATGTGTATATACATAGTATATAATGCTAACTAGAAATATTAACTTCCCAGTTAAAAATTGAAATCTAAATTTTCTGTAGTGTGCAGCACCATGTCTGTTGAGTTCTTGTGGGTATTAGTGCTACTCAAGTAGTCATAGACAAATAGTGCATGATTCCATTTACATGAAGTATTAAATAGTTGGATTCATAGAACAAAGAGTGGAGTGGTGGTGCCAGACTGGGGAGATGGAAACAGATAACAATTAATTAATGGACAGAAAGTTTCATTAAGCAAGATGATAAAGTTCCAGAGATCTGTTACTTGCTATAGTTACTGTCTGTTCAGAGGGTAAATCTTAGCTTTGGTAATCTTAACCAAAATAGCATAAAAATTTTAATAAAATTACAAGGGAAGAATGAAAAATCAAATGACAACCAATATGGAAATTCTTCCAAAATGTATTCACACATGAACTTGAAAGAAATCATTTTAGACTATGAGTTTTAAGCAAATTTATCCTAGTCCCATAGCTGTGTCATTGTAGAACTTTTAAAACTGAAAAGACCCAAATTCACAACGCTGATCCCTGTTTATAAAATTAATATTTAGAATTTAATTTTAAAAATAATTTAATATTTAACGGAATTTAATATTTAAAGTTTAGTGTTTGATTTCTTTGTCAGCATCACTGTCCAAATGACATTTGAACAGTGATGCTGACAAAGAAACCTAGTCTAAACATGTAGTCTAAATGGACTACACAAGATCTTTAAAATTGCACAGCTTGTCTCTACTTGTCTATACAAAAGACACATCTGCCTGTCCCTATTTTTAGGAACCAGGGGTTAGAGTCTCATCTTAAAATCAAAATGAATTGGGTGAAAAACAAAGGATGCCAATGTCTATGATGTCTATGATGAACTAAGCCCCCCTCGCAGGGTCTAGATGATCTCAACTCTCCAATGCGATGTGTATACCATCAAGTGATAAATGTCACAAATCAGGAATCAGACTTGGAGGAATTTTGAGACTGTTGATGAAGGAGCCAGGAGCAGATTCCACATCTTCCATCCAGCCAGTGAGACACAGTGCAGCCAAGATTCTAAAGAGACCCATGTTCACACAGTGAAATGTAAAAGAACATGAAGGGAGCTGGTCACCCATGTGTAGTTCATTCTTGCTTGTCCAGAGAGAGCCTCCACCAATACCTACGAGAATGAAAAGCTGGGTATCTGATGGACACTTGTCAGTCCTTAAGGCGGTCTCCCACTTGTTTGATATTCCTAGCAAGACTTAGCTCTTCATATCCCATTGTTGCCAGGATTCTTAGTGATGCTAAGGCTAATGATAAAGAGTAGGATGGTTAACAGGTGTTAGGGAAATGGGAAAACCAGAGGGTACACATAATGTAATAGATATATATATATATAATACACACATATATTTACATATATATACAAAATTAAAAAATACATTACAAAAATTGGCCATTACAGAAACAGTTGATGTTCTCTGTGGACATCTCTTCTATCCTATTCTCCATTATACATTCTCAGAAAAAATAATCAGGACACTGGATTTGATATTTATGATTCCTGTGGTATTTGAAACTTTTAAATCACACATATGAGTAAATGATATATGATTGTACATGGTTTATAATTTTGTAATTATGGTATTATAATATGTATACCTATCTGTTATTTGTTTTCTTCCCACAAATACATAAATACAGACATAAATAATAAATAAATAAATAATAATTAAAATAAAAAGAAATCCCCAAACCCAAAGATTAGAAATACTGAAACCCAAAAGAATAAATGTGTTCAAGAATGAAACTAATTGGGAGACAGAGACATACATCTATGACAGAAGAAAGTGAGCAGCATCTCAAGTCTGAAGATCAAGGGTCAGTCTTTTCAAATGCAGGACCTGAATAATGCGGGGAAGACCTCCTCTTCTCAGATGCAGGGGTGTCAGTGCAACGTGAACACGGCTCTTGGGGATTGTGCTAGCAGATGAAATGGTTCCAAGGAAAGGACAGCAGATTTCTTGTGAGTCAACAGCCTTGAACATATAGAACATCCCACACATTCATTTGTTTTTGTGAGCTCCAGATGGATACCTAAAAAATAACCATTTGGCACTGAAATTTACAGTTCACTCAAACACAGCACACCCAAGTGTTCCCATTTCAGCTACAGTGCACGTGCATGTGTGCTGGGGAGGAGGGGGGCGGGTGGAGGTTGCCTTCTAGGTAATCAAATAGCACTAAAACAATTATGAGGAAAAACATTTCTGTTTGAGTCTGTCTCTAAAGGTGAGACAATGTTCCTCTGAGTCATGAATGGAAAAGCGATAGATATGCTTGAAATAGAAGATAAATCCGTTTCTTGTTTTAAAAGATGAAGAAACAATGCCTAGCCTAAAAAAGAGGTGACAATTTCCAAACATCTCACTTGGGCTGTTAATGTCTTTTGTGAAGCAAATTAGTAAAAATGTGTACCAGCTTTCACAGAATTATATTGTTGCCCCAACTGAAACATTTTTAGTGGTGATGAGCAAAGTCATTTTCCTATTGTTGTCACAATAGCTGTCTTTAAAAAAAAAAATCTCAAGAGAAAATGATTAATTAGATTTCAATTATGCTGCAGAAAAAATAATGTGCTTTACATACTCACACACCAAAAAGCTTTATAGTGTTTCTTTAATGTGTTTAAAAATTCAAAAATGTTTTTAAAAGCCACTTAAAAAGTCAAAGCAAAAGCAAGCTAATGGAACACCGTGTCATCATCAAGATGATGTGTGTTGAGTTTCCCCAGGTCCTTTCTGGATGACATTACGCAGACATTGTTGGAATTTTTCTAAATTATCTTTGAAAACTCTGAAATACCCATTATGATCTGTCGACAGGCAGATAATCTCTGTAGTTTCGCCATGACTTGCACGAATCACTAAAATAAATGTTGCTCTTGGAGGGGAGGATGGTTTGGCAAGACAGAGCTACTATTTTTGACTTGTCTGCATATTTAGGTTAAAAGTCCCTGCCCCTCTCTCAGACATTTCATTTACAAAGGCTGCATTCTCCAATGTCACTCTTTCTTCTTTTTTCTTTCTTCTTTGTCTTGCTTCTCCCACCCTTTCTTTTCCACTGCATATTTCCCCCATTCACCAGCGATTTCTTCCTTTAATGGTCTGTTTTCAACTTTATTTTCTATTGACTTCATTCCTTTCTCTTCCAAGTCCTAGTTTTTATTTTTCTTGCTTCTCAGTAACCTTTTCCTCGTGTAAGTAAAAATGACACATGTTCGAAACACATGTGTTTCTAACTTAAGTGTACTTTGTTAGTTAATATGGCATCATTAACAGAGATAAAACCTTAATAGCACAAAATAAATCATCTTATATGCTTTTAATAGCAACTTGATACATTTTTATATCAAATGTGTCTAGAAATAAATTTTTGGTATTTACATTTTTCAAATGACATTTATAAATGGCATTTGTTTGGAAAATCTACATAGGAAGCTTATATTTCTCAAAACTTATTTTCAAAGTTTTGAGAAAATTCATATTCCTATAGGATCGTAATATAATAGTTTTTATTAAGTTTTAAATTATTAGTTACAAATCTAATAACCATATTACCATAATGAAAATATTATTTGCACAACTATGTATATAGCTTTATTTTTAAGTGTGTCACTGCTGCTTGTGATATTTATTATATCTTATGTAGCTTATGTTTTAATAAAAAAATTTAAAATATAACATGTGAATATTTTTTCTTGAAAAGTTCTCTATTGCTCTAGTAAAACATTATTTTTTAAAATTTTTATATTATCTACATTGTTTTTATTGGACCTTGAGGCTTGGATCTCTTTGGATACCTAACCAGATGTTTCACAGTGAGATATATATAATATATATATATAATATATATAAGATTACTTTGACCCAAAGCAAACTGTGACGACCTTATTTATTTAAAATAAAAAATTATATATAACTTAATTTTTAAAAATTATTGCATGCACACACATATATATACACACCACACATATATATGTGTGTGTGTGTGTGAGTGTGTGTATATATATATATATATATATATATATATATATATATAAAACAAATTCAAAAGGATACCTACACTCCAATGTTCATTGCAGTACTATTTACAACAGCCAGGATATGGAAGCAACCCAAATGTCCCAAAACAGATGAGTGGCTAAAAAAGATGTGATCTATATACACAATGAAATATTATTCATCAATCAAAGAAGACAAATGTCATTCATAGCAACATGAATGGAGTTAGAAGGAATCATGTTTTTAAAAATGTGTTTAAGACCTAATCAGAGTTACCTTTCCTTAAAGGCCATACGTGATGATACTAAATCTTTAAGTTCCTGCTTCACTCCATTCCACATATTCAAAATTATTCCATTGCCAAATTACATTTCCCCTGAAACTTCAGTGCTCTGTTCCTATGTGACCCAGTAGATGCTCTTAGAGAGAGCAGGTAAAATGACGTCAGACCTAGAACGAGTGAGAGGAACAGGACAGACTGTGTTCTTAGTTGCAGATCATTCTGGCACAAAGAACCCATGGATCAGAGTGGATCGTGGATGCTTCTGGGAAACACCTGTTTCAATGCTGACTCAAGTCAGCTCCTTCCCTCTACAAGCCTCTGTGGTCCTGTCACAAGCCCACTCTTCTCTCGAAGAGCACGTCCTTTAATAGACACTAGAATATGATGTTGTCACTCCTTTTTTCCATCATTATTATGGAGTAGACAGTGTAGAGAACAGAAGTTAGAAAGCCTGTGTTCTTGTAGCCTCCGTGTTTATTTGGTATCCCTGATAGCAGACACCTGAGGGGTTAGAGTCAAAATTCCATCACTAACTCATCAGTCACTGTGAAACTCTGGGTTTAAGTTCTCAAAGGTTCAGTTTTGCCATTTGTAATATCAGAAAACAAAATCTGGCATTCTTGAATTACCTTGAGTTTTAGGGTGAGGTTCTAGTGAGGTATTTATGAAGCATTTGTCACAAATCCTATTTCCTATAAAATAAATGTATGCTATTCTGTCATGATGCTGAAATAATGATGTTTGCTCTTAAAGAATTAATTATGTCAACATTAGGAGAAAACAGCTCAAGATTCTAGGTAGTTTCTCTGTAAGTTCCTTGCCACAAGCAATTTTTTTTTTCACAAACTAACTCTGACTGGAAGGCAATTTTGCTGCACTAAAAGATATGATCCTGAAAAAATTAAGGAGGGAGAGTAGTGAAGAATTAATAACAAAATTAAAAATTTTATTGCAAAAAAATGAAAACACAGATTATTTAAATTTTGTATCTTTACATATTATAACTGACAGCACACAGCTAGACTACACTGTCACATACTTTGTCATATACTTTGTCATATGTCATATACATATGTTCTGTCATATACTTTGTCCTTCTGTTTCACCAATCATCTAAGTCACATTCTGTCCCAACTACAAAAATTCTGTCTACATCATGTTCTCCATGCTAACAGATAGCAACAACTTTCATCATTTTCAAGAAATTCACACTCGTCAAGAATCACATAAATGTTTCTTTGGGGACAGAAGGAAGGGTTTGATTCTGCTTTGCCTCCAGTGTTTAACAGTACATGGTAAATGTTGCAAAGATGGTTTTAAGGGAAAAAAGGGATCTATCTAAATTAGCATTAAAGTTATAATTAATGCTCTCATTAATTAATTATTAGTCTGTGGATTTCTGGAGACTGCGGTAGGTACAATATAGCCAACTTTTTGACTAGAAAAAAATGATCGTAGGCACTAAAGGATCTGCAAACTGATAGGGTATCTTTCTCAGACTAGTATGCAATCTGATCTTACACTCCCTTATTTCAGACTTCCCAGTAAATTGTATGTCATACTTTCTGTCAAGTTGATAGTTGTTCTCCACTATTTTAAGAAACCACTTCATAGTCCATTATTTCGATTAAGACTTATAGAATGTGAAATTTAAGGGGAGTACTGCATTTGTTGAAGCCAAGCTGTCAAACCACACTGTTGGCATTTATATTTTATCTTTTATGGCAAAGTTGCCTTAAGACTGATCTGTGATGTGGCAAAATGCTTGCAGAAAAGAATTTATGGTAAATCTATCAGATAACAGCAACTTCATATGGAGAAAGTGTATTTCAGCACTTAATATTAAGGTATCAACCAGGCAAGCTTTATAAATATCATTATCATCTCATTTACTTCTCACAAAAGCAATAAAAATCACCACTGTAACTACCATCCCTACTTTATAAGTGACAGACCAAGGATAAGCAAGAGCTCACAAGTAATAAAGCTGGGGATGAGGTGCTGGTTCCAGAATATGTCAGTGTACTTAGTGGCACTTCCTACATTATCATGTAGAAGTGGTTGACATAGTGAATTTTATGTTGTGTGTATTTTTGCACAATAAAAAATAAATATTGTCATGAAGCCAGGAACCCCAGCCAGACTTTATACAAATAATGAAGAGTTAAAGTCATTAAGTCATGGGAATTATTTCAGATAGTGAAGACAGGAAAATTTGAAAATCAAATGGAAATTTGTAGATAGCAGCTATAATTGAATCTATACACTTTTTTGCATAGTGAAAAAGAAGTGTAAATAGCAAGTTCAAGCAGCTGTTCTGATTACTTAACCTTTGATTCTGGACCTCCTGTACATGTAATTAAGCAAGATCTCCTCATAGAAACCAATATCTATGCACTGAGTAAAGAGGGTTTTTAAAACAAATATCTAAAAGACTTTATTTTCTGATTCCCAAGTACTTTGCTTTGTATTAACATAGTTCAACTTTTAAGAGGCTGAACTAGAATTAGTCATGAAATTCTTGAAACTCTATTGGCTATGTGTATTTAAGTCATGTTCTATGAAAATAGAAATGATGCTCTAACATTTGCAAGCTAATCGTGATTCATTTTAGAATGGCAATCTCAAAACACGTTTGTTAATTTTGTTAATTATATCACTGTCATTGACTTTCTCAGCTCTCTTTCACTTTCAGTAAAGAGATACTTATGACATTTAGTGTTTAATGTCATTAGCTTTTTTTCTGACTAAAGATGGGAATATTGTTCATCAATTTTGAGTAAATGCAGGATGTAAATGTACCTGTTGACATACATGTGATGAAAATCACAGTTGTAAAGAAATAGCTGCCATCTGAAAGGAAATGAAAGAATACAGAGAGGAAAAAGTGGTCCAGGAGAGTTAAGAGGTGATCCTTCGGCAGATCCCTCAGCCCAGTGTGTCTAATATTTCTATCCAAATGATACTGGCAAAGGATGCTGAACAATTTTGATAAGGGAAATTTAATTAAAATGTTGTAAGCATAGGATCCCTGCCTCTGTGCTGTAGAAGGTTTTGTCAAAAGAATTTTATTACAAACCTAGCAGGATTTTTAAAAATATTTTATTCACTTTGCGCCATCCCACTGATTGCACTACTGTTGGAAGTATAACACAACCAGTCAGTTCTTAATAAGGGCTTTTAAAAATCACAGCA